>JAXIVD010002075.1:0-25000 GCA_036785275.1 Cancer borealis
GTTGTGTGAGCGGAGTTGTATACACGTATGTCTGTCATTATCTATGTATATAAGGATGGGTGTCTGCATGTTTAGTATGAATTCTACTGTTACACACGCATATCATGCCCCTGAAAAGGAAGACAAAGGAGCGATGTTTTTGTCACCTTCCTCAGGAGAATGATATTCAGTTTGTTTATTTTTGGCTACTGGAGCCCTAATAAAGATCATGTTTTAGGGAAAGATATATGTTGATGCATTGCAAATTTAATGACATACAGAGGAATGCCATGATTTGCTCTCTGTTCAATAGCGCCAACTTGAGTTTGAAAAAGAGTGGACAAATAGAAAATATACATATATGTCAACACCCGTATGTACGTGTGTGTGTGTGTGTGTGTGTGTGTGTGTGTGTGTGTGTGTGTGTGTGTGTGTGTGTGTGTATGTGTGTGTGTGTGTGTGTGTGTGTGTGTGTGTGTGTGTGTGTGTGTGTGTGTGTGTGTGTGAGTGTGTATTTTCTTAGTATATACTTAGTTGTAACATACAGAAAAAAGAGCTATGCTCGTCAAATCTACGATTATCCAGTTTGCTTTTGAAATCATGAATATTTTTTGCATTAATCACTTCGCCATCAAGTTTATTCCAGGTTGCTATGCTTCTAAATGGGAAGCTGTATTTATTTTATGTCTCTTTCCATGTAGTCCTTTTCAGTTTCTTCTTGTGTCCTCTTGTTGTTCTGTCGTCCCACGCAAACAACTCTTCTCTATCAATTTTTTCTAGATCTTTCAAGGCTCCATATACTGCTTAAAGTTTCCTGTTTCTCTTCTATTTTCAAGAGTTGGGAGTTTCAACCTAGAGAGTATTATTTCATACGGTAAATCTTTCAAGTTTGGAGCCATTTTTGTGGATGCTTTTTGTATTCTCTCATTTTTCCTTATATCTTTCTTTTTATGTGGTGACCAAATCATTGCCTCATATTCTAACTTTGGTCGAATCAATGATATTATCAATTTGTTAATCATCTCTTCATCCAGATATTTAAAAGCTATTCTTATATTTCTCAGCTGCTGATAAGTATCTCCTGTGATTCTATTAATATGTTTCTCAGGTGACAACTTATTTGTAATCCATACTCACAATTTTTTTGCAACATTTGTTTTGTTTATGCATTCATTTCCATTCGAGTACTTTCCTCTCTGTTTCATTCTATTACTTCCCATTTCCAGCACTTTACACTTTGGCATTAAACTTCATTTCCCAGAGTTTACTCCATCTGTGAATCTTATCTAGATCCTTTTGTAAATGTTCACAGTCCTCTTTACTTTCAATTTTTTTTTTTGTAATTTGGCATCATCTGAAAATAGACTCATACAACTATTCACTCCCTCTGTCATATCATTTACATAGACCAAGAACATCACTGGGACCAATACTGATCCTTGAGGAACTCCATTTTTCAGACTGCACCATTCTGATTTCTGATCTTTTATAACTGTTCTCATTTCTCTGTTGCTCAAAAAGTCTTCCATCAATTTCTGCAAACCACCCTTCAATCCAATACATTTTCTAGTTTCCAGAGCAGTCTCTTGTGAGGTATCTTGTCAAAAGCTTTCTTGAGGTACAGGTAGATGCATTCAACCCACCCTTCTCTTTCCTGTCACATCAATCACTCTCGAGTAAAAACTTAGTAAGTTCGTTATACAAGACCTTCCTCCTCTAAATCGAAACTTACCATCTGAGAGTGTGTTTGCCTCTTCTAAAAACTTCAACCATCTGTTCTTCACAATTTTTTCACAAATTTTTGCTCTTCCCATTCAACCTTGGCTACTATGAAATTTGGTTAGGGTCCAAGTATAAGTTTCAGTTGAATAGTTTTCTTCTGCATCACAAACCGTTGGCGCCAGTAGGCTTTATGGAGGCAAAGATGGATTTGCCTCTTGCCTGTTATTTGGCGTAGGTTTAAAAAAAAATTTATAGTGACGTCTCGAATGTTTACGTTCTCTCTTGAATATGTTGTAAGTACTTGTTTTGGATTATAATCCTAAATTCATGTGACCTTTCCTTGACTTATAATATATGGCCACTTCATTCTTAGTAACTTTTCTCAGTCTCTCTTTATGACTAGTGTTACTTTACATCTTATCATTATTTGGTCACTGGGCTTCAATTTGTTCAATACTGATTAATACATTATTTACCGTGTTCAGTCTGTCTGTAAGAAAAAAGTTAACTTCGTTGATCGTTTCATTATCCGGGATTTTTCATGTCCATTTTTTGTTTTACTTGCATAAGATGTAACATAAGATGTAAGATGTAACATTAAAAGAATGCGTTCGTAACTTTCCAATTATTCCTCCCTGTAAATCGTACCAGTACGTTACCTTCATCAATTTGTGTACCCATTCCGAAATTTCACTGCATTTCTTTTCCCGACCTTTGCATTGAAGTCACCTTATATAAAAGAACAGTGGGTTTTGTGCTTTTTTGTAGTTTCTACATCTTCATAACATCTTTAACTTCTTCGTCATCATAGAAGGATGATGTTAACTCACATACCTGTATGTTTTCCATATCATATATGTTGTTTGATTTCATTATTTACCCTGCTACTCTCTCACTCATACTAAAGAAATTTTCAATATTTCCTGCATGTTCTCTCCTGTCTTATTAGCGTCCGTAGTAAAATATCTGAACATTCTTCAATTTCGTAGCACCTCCTGCTCTGGAACAGTTCTGACCGCTGGTATGGCCATTTGCTTCATCGTTGCTGGGGCTGGGGACATTGTAGAGAAGTGGTGTTCATAGTTGAAGAGGCTATGCCACATATCATCATAACATGTATACTTTCTTTGCTGTGCAGCCCGGAGAGTGGCCATGGCTAGCGGCGATTGGTATCCAGGTGGGAAACACCTTCACGTTGGGATGCGCTGGCACACTCATTACAAGACAACACGTGCTTAGCGCAGGCCATTGCTTCATTACCGGCCAGATCCCTCAGTGAGTTATTTGATGTATGTGTGTGTGTGTGTGTGTGTGTGTGTGTGTGTGTGTGTGTGTGTGTGTGTGTGTGTGTGTGTGTGTGTGTGTGTGTGTGCGTGCGCGCGTGTGTGTGTGTGCGCGTGTGTGTGTGTGTGTGTGTGTGTATGTGTGTGTGTGTGTGTGTGTGTGTGTGTGTGTGTGTGTGTGTGTGTGTGTGTGTGTGTGTGTGTGTGTGTGTGTGTGTTCATGGAGCAGGCGAGTACTTACACACTCTTCTGTTTATTTGGACAACTATACTGTGCGCTTTGCATGTCATTTAATAGCGAAAAAAACAACAACCCCATCTAGGTACGAGTTACATGGACATGAAGGACTAAAATCAAATTCAAGAATGCATCCTATCAATTCATTATTATATTGTGTATTGTGGGTGTGTTTGGAATGGCCAGGACGATGGTGAAGCTTGGGGTCTATGATTTGACGAGAAGAATCACATCAGTGCCCTCCCAGGATTTCATCATCAAGAGCCGTCGTGATGGAGGATACAATCGTCAAACCAATGAGAACGACATTATCATCCTTACCTTAGACCGCGAGGCTATCCTGAATGGTAAGTGTGACGACTCACTAATCTTCCCACATACAGTGACTAACTTTCAGATTACACCATTTTACGTATACATCAGCAGCAGGCATCCTGATATATATATATATATATATATATATATATATATATATATATATATATATATATATATATATATGTATATATATATATATATATATATATATATATATATATATATATATATATATATATATATATATATATATATACATATTATGTTAATGACAACTGTATACCATGTCAATGAGAGCTGGTTAAGCTTTTCGGTTTTGTCCTTGCTCTGTAAATTATCAGTTATTTATTTTATTTTGTTATATTTCTTGAATTATTAATATACGCTATTTTAAGATTTATCTGTTCATGGTGTTACCAGCGACACGAGGAGTAGTCTGTACATCCCTTGGGGGAACGATTGTCCATGTCCTTACAATGCAGACTATTTTAATTTATAGCGCAGCGGTGCAGTTTTGCGTACAATTTTCATTTATAAAACATTCATCTCACAATGTCAGACACCAAGACGAAATCTCACTTATCCATAACTTATCCATAACTAATTTTCCAAAAATATCTCAGCAACTGATTTTGGGACGCAAGGTATACGAAAGGAATTGATATTGTTAAGTAGCCTACAACTTCAGTTTTCCAAATATTCAGCTAAATCACTGTAACTTGATAATAATTCAATCTCAACATTTGTTTATCTGTCTCATGTACTAACTTTTAAATGTGATGGAGACTGTGGCTTTAGCGGAAGTTTTTTCTCTTTGTTATCAGATTATGTGCAGCCAGCCTGTCTACCCTACAGCTATCGAAATAATGATTTCCTTCAAGAGGAGCTCCTTGTTATCGGCTGGGGAAGGACTCGTTTTGGTAAGTACACACATTATATAACGACACATGGCACCAAATGATGTGTTTCATGCAGTACGATGTGTCGCTATGTAGTGTAGCATGACAATGTGCAGTGTAGCGGACACTCCTACTGAGATAAAAAAAATAAATTAATTAATTTAAAAAAAAAAAAAAAAAAAAAAAAAAAAAAAAATATATATATATATATATATATATATATATATATATATATATATATATATATATATATATATATATATATATATATATATATATATATATATATATATATATATACATATACGCACACACAGGAGAGTAGGATTTCCAACATTCCACAAGGTCACAACTCCTCAACCCAAATAATAATAATAATAATAATAATAATAATAATAATAATAATAATAATAATAATGATAATAATAATGATAATAATAATAATAATAATAATAATAATAATAATAATAATAATAAAAATAATAACAATAACAATAAATGTTTACATTAGACACGTTGTCATATTTTGGGCTGGAGTATTTTTTTTACTAAATATTGTATATTTTGTCTTAATGATTCCGATACGTGGTGCTCTATGACCTATTTCATCCGAGGAGCATCAACCCAGATGCAATGTGAAGATGACTATGACCTCTTGAGGAGAATGGTTTTAATGAGCAGACTCAAACATCATTCACTGTTTATGTAAATATATTCTATATCTTTTTTCAGAAAACTTCCAGACATCAAACGTACCTTTGAAGGCCTTGGTGCCAGTGAAATCCACAGCCAGCTGTGTCGTGAACTACCAAAAACTTCCACCAAACAAGCGACCTGTGATTGACCACAGGTCACTGTGTGCAGGGAACGGCAGTTCGGATTCTTGTGGTGTAAGTTTTTTATTACTTTTTCTTATTCATCTATTTTTTTAAGGTTAGGAAGATCGACCAAGGGCTCTGAAAGTATCAACAAAAGAAGCCGCTCCCAAAAAATTGTTCAGAGGGAGAGTCTACATGGGACTAGATTTAGTCATGGAAATATCTTGATACTCCTCTTGAAACTTTTCAAGGTGTAGGACGGTAGAAAACAGAATTAGCAAAGTTCCAGAGTTTACCAGAGAAAGGAATCAAAGAGCGAAGACACTGGTTATATCTTGCATCTTTTTTTATAGGTCACGAAAAGCATTGTGTTATTCAGTACATTTGAAATAAGATTTCACTGCCTTTACATCACTCATATACATCCGGACTGTTCCTTGTTAGTCAGTGACAGTCCTCCAATGCCATCTCAACATTTAGTAATTTTTATCTGTTTTTCACTATGCATCTTGACTGAGAACTTGGTATCTCATTCCTAAATCCCTTCCGAGGAACCTATACACTTTGCATTTCTGTCTCTGTCAAATTATTCTTATTTTTATAGGAATTTTCGGTCTCATACTGAGACCTCGTTCTTCCCTGTATGAAATGTTTAGGAGGTGGGGCGGGGACGTCTTTTTAAATTTTAATATTAAAAGAAAAGACGTAAATACCATTTTTCTAATAATTTCCCTCTGTTCAACTGGCCGTCAGTCGTTTAGCCTTGCCATGTTGTTTTTCCCTTATATTGTACCATAGTCTTACACCCTTATTGAATATATGTCTTCAGTCTACGCTCAATATAACTATCTATTAATATTTATACCTATTCTATTCAGTCTTCTAGTGCAAGAGTCGACAACTACTATCAATTTATTTTAATACAATTACGTACGTATGCAATTAAGATTCTATCATTAAGCATGTTCTGTATCAAGCTATGTATCTCCCTCTACCAGGGTGACAGCGGTGGACCCCTCCACTACCTGAACCTGGTTGATGGCAAATACTACGTGGTAGGCATTGTGTCCTTCGGCGTGCGCTGTGCTGAAAAAGATTTCCCCGGAGTGTACACGAGGGTCACATCTTTCCTGGACTGGATTGATAGAAACACACAATAATTACCAAGATCAATATAATAGCAATACAAAGTTTATATAAAAGGAGGAAGAGGAGGAGAAGAAAGTAGATGAAGAAGAAAAAGATAAGGAAATAACTGCAGCAGTAGGAAGAGGGAACATGGGGCCTCCGTAACACTGAATGTGTGACTTTGAAGAGTGAAATGTGCACCAAACTCATAATCTGTGAGCTTGAAGATGAAATACTTTGTACTTAACAAGTTGTTACCAACTATTACCACAATAATTGCAGCCTAACTGGATAACTTTGACAACAGCACTACTGACCCCGAGCCTTGCTCATTTCCGTATGCAGCACATTCCTGATGTCGAAGTGACCAAACTTATTAACATTCACATCAATTGTCATCTTAAACTTTGTAATCTACTATAAACCCATTTAATCTTGCTTTTCACATTACAATCAAAATGCCATTATATTCATGGCAATTACTCTTCATCATGTGCTGGACATAAGAAATAAAACTATCTAAAAAATAAAACCCATAACTGATGATTCAATTCAATTCCCAAAACAATTATCTTACATACACAATCATGAAGGTATTTTTTAGTGCAAAATTGCCTGGTATTAGTTTACAATGATAATACTTTGATTCCATGTTATATTCATAATGTCAATTATTCATAATTGTTGATAGTTTTGCTAGTTATAAAGTTAACAATGTTTATTTTGTTCGCAAAGGAGCCTCTAGTTAAGAAGACTACGAAATATTTCATCCTTGTACAGCACTACTAAGCTGGTATTCTTCCATTGTATTATATAACGCAGTCTTCCATTTACTCTAAACAACGATCGTCCGAGTGAAGTAGGGTTCAAGAAAGATGTAACAAGCTACTACCTAATATTTCACTTATACTGTATGTACAAATATTATATGTTGTAATTTATTGTAACATTCACATCTTAAAGAGAAAAATCTGACAGTACAACATTACATTTAAACCTATCAGCACGCTACTGAGTAGTGAATTAAATTAAAAAAATATTTTCTATGTGATTACATAATGCAAGTTCTTTTGGTTGGGGGAATACTGATGGGATTAATTCAGTTATATCGTTAGTGGAAGAAAGTTTAGAATTTAAAAAAAGATAAATGCTGAAATTAAATTGCTTAACTATTTGTGCATAAGATAATGTTTGTGGTCATAAGTATGACCCACAAAATAGCCTAAGTGATCATGTGAAAAGGATCTTGGGATGTGACATTATTGGTGTTCTGTAATCTAAATCATTAGAGGATTGGTATTGTGGGTAGTGACTTCAAAATTATAATGTGGGCAACCATGCAAAAGTATATGTGAAAATGGATATATGGGTGTGTATGCTGGGCAAAAATATGGTATAAGCTTTGCAAACATGAAATAATGCATGAGTCTGGAGACGTTCACAGTCCAGTTATTTGTAAGAAAATGTATGTTAATAAAGACAGGAGAGTGGTTACAACTACCCTCTTTTAACAGTCCCCAATATTTTATACTTCACTTTTCTATAAGGAGTGAGGAAAGGGTGTTTTCTGGTGGGCAGGGTAGGTCTTGAAAGTGTTGTGGTGGCAAGGAGGTGGCATGGCATGGCGTGAGGTGCAGTGTGTGTTCCGTCCTTGTCTTGATGTGTTGTCCTGCTGCTGGTGTACTTATGCTGTGGTAACATTAGCTTATTTCACTGTATAGGTCAGGAGGGGCTGGGGTTGGAGTGGCAGGCAGGGCTGTGGAGTCGGAGTCGGAGTCAGAAGGAATTTGGTGCTGCTGGAATCGGAGTCGGAGTCGGTAAAAATGTCCCGACTCCGACTCCGACTCCGACCTCAACATAAATTTCAGAGACAGAAACAGCAGAAATAGAACAGAATGATGAAACTTTGGATGATAATGTTGAGGAGGTATCTGAGCTCAGTCAAATCAAACATATGCGCTGTGGTGTACATACATTTCAACTAGCAATAAGAGATGGGTTGAAAGTACGACATGCAGCTACTCTGATAATTAAGCTGAAGCAAGTAGCCACAGCAGCCAGGACCTCTAAAATTGATGCTATTCTCCAGAGACGTGCAGAAAAGGGAGCTATTTTGGACCAAGCAACTCGCTGGGGCAGCACATATATGATAGTTAAACGTTTGCTTGAACTGAAACCCTTTCTAGAAGACATTGATAATCCCAATGTCTCGCTGACTGAAAGTCAATGGAGGGAGGCATCACAATTAGAAGCTCTGCTTTCTCACCCTTATGCAGTCACCAAAAAGCTGCAAGAAGAGGATTTAACTCCTGGTACATTTCTATGGGAGTGAAAAAATTAATATTTAACCTATCCAAAGCTGGAGGATTAATTGCTGAAGAAATTGTATCTTCAATGAAGAAAAGAGAGGGTCTGCTACTTGAAAATGAGATCTTGTTAGCTGCTGTCTACATAGATCCAATGAACCGAATCTTGTTGAGTGAAGATCAAATTGCTAAAGCAAAAGAGGCCCTCTGTGATGTTGCAGTTCGGATAAAAGGGCTACTGCCTGAAAAGTCAGAAATTATTATACCTAGGCATTGGAGTCGGAGTCGGAGTCGGAGTCGGAGTCGGAGTCGGAGTCGGAGTCGGAGTCGGAGTCGGAGTCGGAGTCGGAGTCGGGTGTTTTGAGTACCGACTCCACATCCCTAAAACACAAGCGAGACTAAAAATACCAGGCTACAAGGTCTATCCACAAAACTTAAGCAACGAATTAAATGACGGGGTCGCCATTGCTGTTAAATGCAAAATTCGACACAAAGTCGAGGATGATTTCTTATCCGAGACACTGGCAATAGAGACAGACACTTCCGATGGACCACTACTAATTGCCACTAGCTACCTCCCCCCCCGGCGATCTTACCTTCCCCACCCCGACTATCTTCGCCTTCTACGCAGACAGACACCTGTTTTCATAGCAGGAGACCTCAACGCACGACACCCAACTTTAGGTTACGGCACAACTAACCAAGTAGGACGTGACCTCATAGATTACTTTCGACGCCAAACTGCACGCCACATAGGACCTCACTTTCCAACTTTTTACGGCCCAAGTTCCTCTACTTCCCCAGACATTGTTTTAACTAAGAGTGCCAATCACTTTCACTACACCTTTACTCCAGGACCTCTGATCTCAAGTGACCACATTCCTCTCATCCTTGACATCTCTTCATCACCGATTCTCACCCCCGTTCCTAAAACCTTCTTTTTTCACAGAACTAACTGGGACGCCTTTAAGACAGACGCCGACTTACAAATGACAGGCACTCCAAACATAACCCACGAGACCCTTGAAGACATAGACAAGGCACTTGAGACTTGGATGACGACAGTTAAGACCACAGCAGACAGACACATTCCCAAAACATCTTATAGGCTTCAACCCGCCCCCAGACCCTCAAGGACGACTCAACTACTTAAGATACAGTTTGACGCACTACGCGACAGAGCTTCTAGGGTAGGATGGACTTACAACGACTATAGACGATACTTACAACTACGAACAAATTTACAGGACGCCAGACGGACTGAGGCCACCAGACACTGGGGCAGGACGTTGGCTGGCTTAGCTGCCAACTACACTGACCCCAGGAAGTTTTGGAGGAAGGTTAAACTCCTCTCAGGTAAAACCACAGGACCAGACACGTACTTAGTTGACAATAACGGAGAGAAGCACTACACGACCAATGACAAGGAAAGACTTTTCACATCTATTTGGGAAAGAGTCTTTAGTGAGGCCGATGACGACGACTTTGACGACAACGTACGTGTGCTGAATTACATGGACACTTTCTCCCACAGGACCAACCCTCACGCCGCTGCTGACCCTACCCGTTTCGCGGGCACATCCCCTCTGGACTGCCGCATTTCTTCCTGGGAGCTGTCCGCCGCCTTGAAAGGTGGAAGGACTTCTTGCCCAGGTAGGAGTAAAATTAACAGTACTATAGTCTCAAATCTTCCAGATCCCACTCTAGATCGTCTCAGGGAGATATTCAACGCTCCGCTTTCTGCTGGATACTTCCCTAACGGCTTCAAGGAAGCGGAGATGAGGATGATACCCAAGCCTGGTAAGGCCGCCATCCACCTAGACAGCTACCATCCCATCTCCCTCCTGCAGGTGCCGGGGAAGTTGTTGGAGAAGATTTTGACCCTGAGACTACGCGACTACCTGGAGGTCGGTAACCATCTACACCTAGCTCAATATGGCTTCAGGAGAGGGAGAGGAACAACACATGCCATTGCTATGACTACCGAGACCCTTGCCATCCACCAAGCCGAGGGCTCTCGCTGCAACCTTGTCCTCCGGGATGTCAGTAAGGCATTCGACAAAGTGTGGCATCTTGGACTAAAGTTCAAAATGCTACATTTGGGCCTCCCAGATCCAATCGAACGTATGCTTTGCGACTTCCTGGAGGAGAGGACTGCTAGAGTCAGAGTAGGTAACCACGTCGGTCCAGCTTTTCCCCTCACCTCAGGTGTGCCACAGGGGAATGTCCTCTCACCCACTCTCTACTCTATTTACACCAGGGACTGCTCCCGGTCTGGCGCGGGCATCAATGTACTGTATGCAGACGATGTGTCCCAGGTGGTCTTCCATCCAGGTCGCTCCAGCTTGATGCTCAACGCCAGAACGGGAAGAGAGATCGTCATTGTCAACAGTTACGAGGAAGACTGGAGGATCAAGACGAACCTGGCCAAGTTCACTGTCATCCCCTTGGCCACATTAGCCCCAGCCCCGCTCCTAGTGGATGGAGACGTAGTCGATTTCCAACCGCGAGGCACTCTACTTGGTCTTGCCATCTCGTCGCGTGGTTATACCACTCATGTGACAATGAGGGTAACGAAGGCTAGAATAGCTCTCTCAAATCTCTTTCGCTTCAGAGACCTGGACACCAGACTTAAACTCCACCTCGTCAAGGCCCTAGTTATACCCATCCTCACCTACCCGCCAATCTCTACACACGCCCTCTTCAAGGCAGCCATCAGTCGTCTTCAGAAGGTCCAGAACGCTGCTCTCCGGTTCGCTTTCGGCACCAAATGGGACGACTTCACCACCACAGCATCGCTCCACGAGGCGGCTTCGCTGCCAGCTCTCAACGGCAGGCTTCACCTGATGGCTGCTCAGGTCTGGGAGTGGATGGAGTCAGAAGGCTGGGAACAGTTTCTGACTCTAAGAGAGCTGCACGATGGGGCACCGGACCGGCAACACTCATGGTTCCCCAGGAGCCTTCTCACTCTGGAGCGGAACCCACAACCTGCCCCACGATATAGGTAAATGTATTCTTACCTGTTTATGACATATCAATGCAAAATTAATGTCCCCTCCACCGCACATCTCCCGATCCCTCGGTGAAAGATGGAATGTTCTCTCTGCCCTTCTGTCGTATTCCTCAGATTGTATCATGACTGCAAACCCAGCCAGCTCCAAGACCCAGTCAACACCAGGACCCAGCCAGCACCAGGACGACAAACAGATGTGACTAACTGACGCGCCAGCGACAGACAGACAGCCAGCAGCCAAGGAAGCCAGGCGCGGAAGACTCTGGGTCTGATGGCGAAGGCAGCCCCTAGCCCAACCCGACCCGTCTCGGGAGGCTAGCCGGCACTGCATCCCACCGAAGGAGTGAACCGTCACCGCTGCGACCGCATGCTGCCAGGCTGGACCACAACGACGTGGACCAGGACTGATGTAGGAGGCAGCCCCCATCTCAACCCGGCCAGTCCCGGAGGGATGGAAGGCACTGCACCACACCGACGGCCACCGAGTGCGGAATTAATGCTGAACCGCAATACCAGCACGACGACATGGATCAGGACTGATGTAGGAGGCAGCCCCCATCTCAACCCGGCCAGTCCCGGAGAGATGGAAGGCACTGCACCACACCGACGGCCACCGAGTGCGGAATTAATGTAAAGTTGTTATATGAATGTATGTATGTATAAATGCACTTGTATGTTTGTTCAAATGTATATTGTATGAAAGAACCCACTATGTACTCACCCCCTTCACAACAGTACGGGTGGTTTTCCTCCGGGCTTGCCCGGTTTCCACTCACAATCAAGTACTGGATGTGACATCAATTGTATTGCAAGTTGAGTTTTCAAATGTGAAGTTGATGTATGAAAGTATGTATATATAAAGGCTCATGTATGTTTTCCTCAAATGTGTGTATATGTATATTATATGTAAGAATTAACTATGTACCCCCCCTCACAACAGTACGGGTGGTTTTCCCCCGGGCTGCCCGGTTTCCACTCTCACTCATGTGCTGATTGTGACTCTAATTTCACCATTATTACAACAGCAAGCCGGTCCGCCCGGCACCTTTCACTCTCCTACTATACTTCTGTATTTCCTCTCTTTTTCTTCCTTATGCACCTTGGTGCACGCTCACCCCCGCCTCTTATGTACTTCCCCCCCCTTTTCTGTAAATAAACTGTAAACTGTAAACAGCCCTAGTGGCAGGTACCCCCAACTGGCTACGAGGAGGCTTTCGTGGATGGATATATCTGTGTGCTGGTGGAGAGGTTGGGGCAATGGGTGTGTCTTCTAATAAGGAGTCTTCCTCTTCCTGGAGAGTCATTAATGTGTCGCACTTGTTCCCAGTGGTGACTAAGACGAACGAGACCCATGACTGGATTGTTCTAGCAGGTGAAGATGGGGATGTTGCTGGCTTAGGTAGTGGTGGTGGTGGTGGCCTGCGTGGAGCTGGGTTTTGGGCAGCTGTAGTTCCCTGAGTTACGTGTTTATGTCGTGTAGGGTAACCACATCACGTGCCAAGATATTATACAGCTGCTGAGCGTCCTGATTGTAAGGGCAGTGGGTAGATATATGTGACCCCCCACACTGGAAGCAGTGATACGACCTGGTGCAGGTGTTTTCATCGAGGTGGAATGAATGTGGGCCGCTGCATCGTGAACAACGCCCGGTGACCTGCAGGTGTTGATGGAGTGTCCTATCCTTAGGCACCCAGGACAGCATAGCATAGGAAGGAGAAAGAGCCGTGCCCAGTATACTATTTGGTAGGTACAAGCCTCCTTACCTTGAGGCGTATCCACTTCACAGTGGTAGTCCTTGGAAAGTAGCGTGGTGGAATCTGGTTGATTTCGACTACCATATCCGTTCCGAAGGTCTTACAATCAGCCGGGATCTCGTCTATGTCGGCGTCATCTGCTAGGGGCCCCATCCTGGCGTACTTAAAAGTCTTCAACGTACTGATTGGCCCCTCTGCAGGTAATCACCCATTCCCCTAGTGAGAAAGTGGGTTTCTCTAGATCGGGCACTTTGGGGATGTTGTGCTCCCACATTGCTACTATTAGGGCTGACCCATTGCCCAGTGACCGTGTTTCTCCTTCGATGATGTACCTACCGAGGAGTGACTGGTGGAGACTGGAGAGCATGGGATATCCTACTTAGTCTACTTAGTCTACTTAGTCGAATCTAGAGGGTCTTCCTCACAGCTGTGGTGATCCACCGCTGCTGCCGGTCCGGGAGTCCTCCTTCAGGAGAGCCATCTGGTCCAGCACAGAGTTAGAGGCTGCCCTGCAGTGAGCCGTGTAGCCTAAGATAGGAGGCTCATCTGGCAGCGTTTGCAGGACGTTGTCCAGGTTCTTTTTAAATCTGATGACCGAGCAGCCAGTGGTGTCTCTGACGTGTCTAGGAAGCACATTAAAGAGTCTAGGACCACTATATGTCAGACTGGAGGCAAGGAGATTCTTTATTCTTACTGGAGTTGTTGAAGAGAAAGCACGTCTCTCACATGAGCGACCGGTGCGCTCACTTTCTTTTGTTTTCAGTAGTTGGTTAATGGGGTCAGGCACTTGCTTCTCCAGTATCTTCCACACATATATGACCCTATATCTCTCTCTTCTTCTCTGTTGAGAGTATAGCCCCAATTTTTGGAGACGCTGCCAGTAATTGAGCCCCTTCATACCTTTTATTGTCCTGGTGAAAGCCCTCTGTACCGACTCCAGCTCCTGTATTTCGCCCTTTTTGTGAGGTGACCACAGCTGGCTGCAATAGTCGAGTACTGGTTGTATGAGGGCCTTCCACAGTGCCAACATGACCTCTTGCTCCCTTGACCTGAAGGTTCGGAGGACCCAGCCGACCATCCTCCTGGCTTTGGTGGTTGTCTCTTTTATGTGGTGCCGGAAGGTGGCATCATCATTCATATGAACACCAAGACACTTGACAACGTGACTTGGTGTAATGTCTTGCTGTCCACCTGTATACAAATTGGTGGAGCTTTTTATTTCTGTATTGGGCCCAATTCTCAGTAGTTCAAATTTTTCATCATTAAATTTCATGTTGTTTGCCTCAGCCCATTTATAAATTTTCTGTAAGTTCAGCTGTAGCTTAGTGACATCACTCTCCTCACTAATCCTGTGGCTTAGAGTGGTGTCATCGGCAAAGGATGACAGAAAGGAGTCGTCAACCACGTCCTCCATGTCGGCCATCAGGACCAGGAAGAGCAGAGGACCGAGTACAGAGCCTTGAGGGATGCCACTGATGACTTCTTCTTGCTGTGATTTGAAGGCATTAACAGCGACTGCCTGTTTCCTACATGTAAGGAAGCCATGCAGCCACACACCTAGCCTCCCCGTTATACCCATGGCCCTCAGCTTATGGAGGAGGACGCCGTGATCGACTCGGTCGAAGGCCTTAGCGAAATCCAGATACACGACGTCCACATTTCTTCCTTCAGCAAGTCCTTGAAGCAGCCACTCATAGTGGGCAAGCAGGTTGGAGAGGCATGATCTCCCTTTACGGAACCCATGCTGTGAGCCACTCATGAGGTATCCTGCTGGGGTTGGCAAACATTTTGGCTCCACTGGTGGCTCTGAGCATGAATGACACCTTCACCACATGGTCTGAGGCTGGATGTTGGTCCTGGATCCCCAACAGTATGGGTGATTCGTTTTGTTTTACCAGGCGTCTCTTTGCATAGAGGAGGTACGCAAGTACTACGTAGTTGCACCAAAACCTACACTCATCGAAGCATACAACTATTTTTTTTTCAAAGCTAATGCACGTATATCTTACACTTTTTTTCTTCATTTTTTCATCCTTGAATCAGGTATTTTAGGGGGTATAAACTATTATTGTTATCGTTTGGCAGACGAAGTAGTGGTTTCCTGTAATTTGTGCGAGGTTCCTTGATCATTGTGTTCAGCCAGGCGATAATATTATGTTTTACTCTTATTCGATTACCTCTTAATATCGAACACATAACTAGTTTTTTTTAAAGTTTTATTTGTACTTTATGATTTTTTAAGATTTTATTTATCATTTATATTCCTGGTTTGTTTACATTTTCCTGCGTATTGCACATGCACGATGACATGATTTGCAGACGAGAGGGATTGTGTCGCTAGTAGTAAAACACTGCAATAAATAACCTGTGTCGAGTGAACAAATAAGTGGGAATTTACTCCGTATTACGAAAATGACTTATATATCGTAAGCTGCAACCGGACTAAAGAAAAAAAAATAAGATAGTGCCCCCCACACCCAGGAATGTTATCTGTTCTCGAGTATCTGATGTTGTTTTCCGGGAAGATATAGAGGCTCAACCCTTGTCAGGTAAGACGAAAGTGTTGGATAGTTGAGATGGTAGCATGTTTATTACCTTTTATTACCTTTAGAGAGCTGTTTGATATGTTATTTGATCAAGTGGTTTAGTAATTAGTAGTTCACTGATGTGTTGGCTTAGGTATTGTTTTTATCAGCTGTAACTTTTCATGACTAATGTATGCTTGCACCTCTATGTATGCATTGCTTTTGTCAATGATTTAACAAATAGTAGCGTTAGGTAATATGATAATGATAATAATAAGAAATACAACATACAGTCTGATATGCAAAATAAGAGGAATGCTTGTATAATAGCCTCTAGACCCACTGTAGGTGACATGAGTTATATTGGTGTCGTCAGTGAAGCATATGCATATCGTAGGTATTAGGTTATGCAAGGGACATTTGAGGTCTTGTTATGGTTGTTTGATGAAGTCACTTTCTGATTCCTATCCTGCACATGATAAAATGTTACTAAAAATGGTTTAATGGATGCATGGTCATGTAGGTATTAAGTATTAACTCTACACTGAATACTATTTCATATTAACTAAATTTATTGCTCTCCGTTCCTTATGCAAATTCTAACTGGTGTTTTGGGTTTCTAACATTATATATTAAAATATCATATGTAATTTTTTTTTTTATAATTTACTCAACCCAACATTGTATGTGTCACTTAGGAGATTTTATGTGGCAGTTAGGTGATTGTAAAGGGCAGTTAGTTTAGGTTAGGTTTGAAATGAAGATAGTGATAATAATTACATATAGGTATTTATCAAGAAGTACACCAGTATCACAGCAGTAGTTTTTGAATACGAAGTGCTTAGAGATACGGCAGTCATACCATGTTGTAATCCGCTATTCCTACGGTCTATGCCGTATTATTTACCTGGTAAAGCATCTTTCAAGTTATGTTAGGTTGATTATGTTATGTTAGATTTGGTTAGGTATGGTTTGGTTTGGTTAAGTTCGGTTATATAAGCTTTTTACCCAAAAGTTAGGCACGTGTCGTATCTATAGGTGAGCACTATGAGGATACATCATTCGTTAGATTATGGCTAGATTAGATTATGTTTGGTTAGATTGTGTTAAGTTTGGTTAGGTAGTAAACTATAAAAAGCTTATGTAAGCTTTTTATATTTTACTACCCAAAAGTTAGGCATGTGCCGTATCTATAAGCGAGCACTTACAGGTATGGCTGCCGTACCTATAAGCACTGCCTTTTGAATATCATAGGATAGAGCTTGACATTCTGAACATTTTGAATCCCATATATATGTGTCAGTTAGGCTAGGTTAGGTAAGCTATTCTAAATGGATGAAAATTTTTTTCTTACAGATTTTGGTGTGCTTTATTTTAATATTTTATTTCTTTTTGTTGCAAGTCATTACCTGCTTTTTTTTTGGGGGGGAAGGGGCTTAAAAAAACAATGACTTGTGACAGGAACAACTATCAACTTCATTCAAAACACATCAAAATCTACCAGAAAAAATGGTTTCGTCCAGAAGTGTGAGACTGTTGTATTTCTTAATACTTAGACTGTTGTACTTCTTAATACTTAGACTGTTGTACTTCTTAATACTGAGACTGTTGTACTTATTAATACTGAGATTGTTGTACTTCATAATACTGAGACTGTTGTACTTCTTAATACTGAGACTGTTGTACTTCTTAATACTGAGACTGTTGTACTTCTTAATACTGAGACTGTTGTACTTCTTAATACTGAGACTGTTGTACTTCTTAATACTGAGACTGTTGTACTTCTTAATACTGAGACTGTTGTACTTCTTAATACTGAGACTGTTGTACTTCTTAATACTGAGACTGTTGTACTTCTTAATACTGAGACTGTTGTATTTCTTAATACTGAGATTGTTGTACTTCTTAATACTGAGACTGTTGTACTTCTTAATACTGAGACTGTTGTACTTATTAATACTGAGATTGTTGTACTTGTTAATACTGAGACTGTTGTATTTCTTAATACTGAGATTGTTGTACTTCTTAATACTGAGACTGTTGTACTTATTAATACTGAGACTGTTGTACTTATTAATACTGAGATTGTTGTACTTCTTAATACTGAGACTGTTGTACTTCTTAATACTGAGACTGTTGTACTTCTTAATACTGAGACTGTTGTACTTATTAATACTGAGACTGTTGTACTTATTAATACTGGGACTGTTGTACTTATTAATACTGAGACTGTTGTACTTCTTAATACTGAGACTGTTGTACTTCTTAATACTGAGACTGTTGTACTTATTAATACTGAGACTGTTGTACTTCTTAATGCTGAGACTGTTGTACTTCTTAATACTGAGACTGTTGTACTTATTAATACTGAGACTGTTGTACTTCTTAATACTGGGACTGTTGTACTTCTTAATACTGGGACTGTTGTACTTATTAATACTGAGACTGTTGTACTTATTAATACTGAGACTGTTGTACTTATTAATACTGAGACTGTTGTACTTATTAATACTGAGATTGTTGTACTTCTTAATGCTGAGACTGTTGTACTTCTTAATACTGGGACTGTTGTACTTATTAATACTGAGACTGTTGTACTTATTAATACTGAGACTGTTGTACTTATTAATACTGAGACTGTTGTACTTATTAATACTGAGACTGTTGTACTTATTAATACTGAGACTGTTGTACTTATTAATACTGAGACTGTTGTACTTATTAATACTGAGACTGTTGTACTTATTAATACTGAGACTGTTGTACTTATTAATACTGGGACTGTTGTACTTCTTAATACTGAGACTGTTGTACTTATTAATACTGGGACTGTTGTACTTATTAATACTGAGACTGTTGTACTTCTTAATGCTGAGACAGTTGTACTTATTAATACTGAGACTGTTGTACTTATTAATACTGAGACTGTTGTACTTATTAATACTGAGACTGTTGTACTTCTTCATATTTACCGACATGTATAACAATTAAGTATATGATGTTAGGAACCAAATGAAGAGCAGCAATAATCTGAAATTTTACCTTAAATACATATATTAGTTAATTTGCAAAAAGATGTTCTCAAGTATTTAAAAAAAAAAATTTTCTTGTATGTTTTGATGTAATTCTCTACTGATTTTGCAATTAATTTCTGAATATCCCCGACCCCCCAAAAATCTTGGGGTACCTGCGGGAAACTGTTTTTTTGGGGGGTGGGTGGGTGGTGTATAAATGAAGTGCAAAATCAATCGAAATACATAAAAAACAGCACCAGAAAACTAATAATTATCCTTTGAAACTATTTTTTACTGTAACCGCAGTGGCCTGTCTTCCACTCTCCAAAGGCCTGCCTATTTAAAAAAAAAAGTATATTATTAAATCTTACCTTTCCAAAGCTAACCTAACCTTTGAAACCACTTCCACAATGCCCATTTCATATTTCTTTTATTATATTATATATTTCATATTATTTATTAAATTAAATAATATCCTAACGTAACCTAACCTAATCTAAGCTGAATTTAAACAATTCTTCGGACCTTTCTGCTGTAGTAAAAAATGTAATCAAATTAAACCTTGCTCTGAGCTGTCATTAGAGAATCCTTTTCAATCATAGGAATGTGCGGTAGTTCCACTTGCTGGCGACCTTGTCATGGTATATACATGGTTTTTAGACAGTGATAAATGATAGCTAGAGGACACGACAACCGGTTAGTCAGCTCTAGCATTGAACAATTTAAAATAAAAAACATCAATATGATCGCTTTGACATTCCCAGTCATTTGGTAAAGTTTTTTGTTTAAAATATGTTCATTTAAAAATATTACATCTAAATGGGAGAAACAGAAATGGACCATAAACTTGTTTATTTATAGAGAAAATTACTTCAATTCCATAATTATGTCATAAATTATACAACTGTATTCCTTACTTCCTTACAGCTACAGAATGGAACAATCAACTGAAAAACAGAGAATTGTTGGCTACTGGTTTAATGAACAGAAATGCCGGAAATTTGGAGTGCAAGAACTTAAAGCAGCATGCAAGTAAGTACATAAAGTAGCTTTATTTATTTATTATATATTTTTTTCAAGGTTTAACGTAATAACTGATGTTCTATCACAAATATCGATACACAATATAGGTTTTGTGTAATTTGAATTGCTATTTATAATGGGTCAGCAATGAGCAATGTAGTGTTTGGATTATGCTTTACAATTGTGGAAATCACATGTTACTTCAACCTAACTGTATGAGCATGAGAATAAATGGTGAGAATGCTTACATTTATATATTGAAATGTAGCCTTATATTTAGAAAAAAGAAGAGTCGTTTCCAGTAACAAAAACAAAAGTTTCAACGGAAAATCACTATAAATACTTAGTTGTGTGATGAACATGAACTAGAAATTAGGTAGAGGAAAGTAAGGATGTTGTCTGTTTAATATTTGTCCCTCTAGTGGACTGAAATAACCATGTATGGCCCTATGAGTAGTCAATGAAGGCCAAAACCTCCAGTTTGTTTTCCAAGAAAGTGGACTTACTAGTGTGCTTATTGCTACTATCAATTAAGCCAGGTTGTTGTTTTTATGCTGTTGCTTGAATGTTTTTTAGTCATTGATTAGATAAATATTGTTTCCATTTATACATTCCTGGATTAGGATAACAAAATGTGATATAGAAGTTCATACTGATTTAGTTTGATTGGTGTGTGTGTGTGTGTGTGTGTGTGTGTGTGTGTGTGTGTGTGTGTGTGTGTGTGTGTGTGTGTGTGTGTGTTCTTACCTAATTGTATTTTTACAGGAATGAGTCAAGCTCGTAATGTCCCGTCTTTTAATACTATTTTATCATATTTTTCCTTGAATTTGTGAATGTTCTTGGCACACATTACTTCTTCTGGCAATACATTCCACTGGTCTATTGCTCTGTGTGGAAAGCTGAACTTTCTCATATCTTTCTTTAATCTTTTCTTATATAATTTTTTTTACTGTGTCCTCTTGAAGCTAATTGTATAGGTATTATGTACTCATCGCTATTAATCTTCTCTTTTCCTTCGACACATTTATATAGCATAATCATATCGCCTCTTTTTCTTCTCTCCTCTAAAGTTGGTAATTGAAGTTTGTCCAGTCTTTCTTCATAGCTAAGGTTTCTCAGGCTAGGCACCCATCTTGTTGCTGCTCTTTGTACCTTCTCAATCTTCTTAACATGCTTTTTCAAGTGTGGACTCCATACTACTGCTGCATATTCAAGTGTTGGTCTTATGAATGATGTAATTATTTTCTTAACCATTTCCTCATCTATATATGCAAAGGCTACTCTCATATTTGGTAACAGGTTATATGTGTTCCTTACTTTATCATTTATATGGTCTTCAGGTGATAGTTTGTTGTTGATTATTACTCCTAAATCTTTCTCCTTATAGGATTCCTGTAGAATGTTGCTACCTAAGTGGTAGTCCCAGTCTGGCCTTGTTGCATTCTTTTCAAATTTAATTACATGACATTTTTCTGCATTGAATTCCATCTGCCATTTATGACTCCAGTCATATAATTTTGTTATATCGTTTTGTAATTCCTTACATGAATTCTTATTCTTTATTGTTCTCTGTATTTTGGCATCATCAGCAAACATATTCAGGTAGCTCTCTGTTCCAATATTTTCATTTATATCATTTATATATACCAGAAACATGATTGGTGCTAGCACTGAACCTTGTGGAACTCCACTTGTCACCTCTCTCCAGGACGAGTATTTTCCTCTTAGTATCGTCCTCATTTTCCTTTCTTTTAAACAGTCTTGTATCCATTTCAGTAGGTACCCCTGGATACCTCCTTTGTATTCAAGTTTCCATATCAAGCTTTTATGAGGAACTCTGTCAAAGGCTTTTTTGAAGTCTAAGTATATACTGTCTACCCATCCATCTCTTTCTTGCATTGTTTCTGCCACTCCGTCATAGTAACCTAAGAGATTTGTTACACATGATTTTCCTTTTCTAAATCCATATTATCTTTCTGATAGTAGTTCATGTTTTTTCAAGTGTTCTACCCATCTCTTTCTTATTAGTTTTTCTAATATTTTGCATACAACACTAGTAAGTGAGACTGGTCTGTAGTTCAATAGGCATTGTCTATTGTCTTTTTTATGCAGGGGGACTATGTTAGCTTTTTTCCATATTTCTGGCAATTTGCCTTGATTTAATGATTTTTGAAATATTATTTGCAGTAGCTTACTTAATTCTTCTGCGCATTCTTTTAACACCCAGTTTGAAATTTCATCTGGTCCATTTGCTTTTCGTGTATCTAAATTTTTCAGTTCTTCTTTAATTTCTCTCTTATTAAGCAAAATGTTTCCCAATTTATGTGGTACTGCTTGTGTAGTTTCATCCCCTTCAAATGGCCGTTCTTTGGTGAATACTGACTGGAAGCTATTATTTAAGACTTCACAAATTTCTTTGACATAGTTTTTACCTTTATTCACTATGCTCTATATCTTGTCTTTGACTTTACTTTTGCTTTTTATATAGCTGTAGAAGAGTTTAGGATGGTCCTTGCTTTTATCTATGATGTATTTCTCAAAAAATTATTTGTGCTTCCTTTCTGATCATGGTGTATTCATTTCTTGCTTGTTTATATCTTTCATATGCTTTCTCACTGTTATGTCTTCTATATCTATTCCATAGTAGGTCTCTCTTTTCTTTTGCTTTTATACATTGATGATTAAACCATTCATTTAGCTTCTTTATTTTTTCCCTTTGGTGGGGAATGTACTTTAATACATCTGTTTTATAAATTTCACAACATTTTGAATATTGAGTGTCTACATCTGTTTCTGTCAGTTCTTGTTCCCAATTTATTCCTTTAAAATGTTTTCTTAGTTCTTTGTAGTCTCCCTTTTTATAGTTCAAATGGGTTTTATAGTCTTCATTTTCATTAATTATATCATATGCTACAATGAAACTATACTCTAGTAGTACATGGTCACTTTTCCCAAGAGGTGGATTATAAATTATGTTTTCAATATCCTCCTTTTGCCTTGTGAACACTAGATCTAGTAGAGATGGCTCATCTAGTCCTCTTTTTCTTGTATTGGATGTTACATGTTGATATAAAAAGAAGTCCTGTGTTAATTCTACAAGCTTATTATCCCATTGATTCTCAGTTCCTTTTGTTTCCATACTTTCCCAGTTTATATTGCTGTTGAAGTCTCCATTACGCATAATCCTTTTAGCTTTGTCCTCTGTATTTTGAAGTAATGTTCTAATACTTTCTGTTGTGTTCTCTATCAGCTCTGTATATCTTTCCTTTTCCCAGGTCCTTGTTTGAGGAGGCATATAAACAGTTCCTATTATGATGTCTCCTTCTTTGGTTTTTATTTCTTCTATTGAATTTACATGAATTTGCCTTGCTTGCAATTCTTTACTTGTTAAAATCATTATTCTTCCTCCCTGCTTGATTATTCTATCTTTCCTCCATATATTATAATTTCCTAAATTTAAAGTATCATCTAGTTATTCTAGTATATTAGTATTTAGCTTTGTTTCCGTTAGGCAGATTACTTGAGGTTTCTTGTCTTTTATAATATCTTAACTCCATTAATTTGGAAATTAAGCCATCTACATTTGAATACACAATTTTGATTTTACTATTTCTATAGTTACTATCTGTGTGTGTGTGTGTGTGTGTGTGTGTGTGTGTGTGTGTGTGTGTGTGTGTGTGTGTGTGTGTGTGTGTATATATATATATATATATATATATATATATATATATATATATATATATATATATATATATATATATATATATATATATGTGTGTGTGTGTATTTACCTAATTGTAATATACAAGAAAAGAGCTATGCTTATACTGTCTCGTTTCCAAATCTATTGTTATCCAGTTTGCTTTTGAAATAATGAATATTTCTTGCATTAATTATTTCTGCATCAAGTTTATTCTATGCTTCTATGCTTCTATATGAAAAGCTGTATTTTTTCATGTCTCCCTTGCATGTAGTCCTTTTCAGTTTGTTCTCGTGTCCTGTTGTTGTTCTGTCCTAGCACACAAACAGATCATCTGTCAATTTTTTCCAGACCTTTTGAGGCTCTATACACTGCTATAAAGTCTCCCCTTTCTCTCCTTTTCTCAAGAGTTGGTAGTTTCAGCCTAGAAAAGTGTGTGTGTGTGTGTGTGTGTGTGTATTTACCTAGTTGTATTTACCTAGTTGTGTTATACAGGAAAAGAGCCACACTTAGGCTCGTGCTGTCCCGTCTCTATATTTCTTTGCATCCAATTTTGTCTTAAAATCATGAATTGTTTTTGCACACACAATCTCATCATCGAGCTCGTTCCAGACAGTTATACTTCTATGTGGAAAACTATATTTCTTAAAGTCTCTTCTGCATGCCCTCTTCATTAATTTCTTGCTATGTCCTCTTCTACCATTGACGTCCCTGATCACCAAATCATCTCTGTCAACCATCTCCATTCCATTGTGAATTTTATATAACTCTATTAAATCTCCTCTCTGCCTCCTTTCTTCCAAGGTTATCAGTCCTAGTTCTCTCAATCTTTCCTCGTATGGAAGGTCGCTTAGCCTTGCTGGTATTTTTGTTGCTGCTCGCTGAATCCTCTCCAACTTTTTAACATTCTTCTTCAACCTTGGCGACCACACTACCGCTGCATACTCCAATCTTGGCCGTATCATTGATGTTGTGTGTGTGTGTGTGTGTGTGTGTGTGTGTGTGTGTGTGTGTGTGTGTGTGTGTGTGTGTGTGTGTGTGTGGTACATATTTTGTAAAAAAAAAAAATGGATTTCTAGTAAACATTGCATGATTTGTATTTGCAGGAGACGAGGAATACAGCTGGTGAAGGTTAGTAAAACTAATCTGTAAATATAGTTTTGTACTATTATAAATCCTCTGTACTGTTTTTCATACCACATTAATGTCTACCCTCTCCATCTGTCTGTGTTTATACCAGTATATTGATCATCTTTATTCAGTTGTCTGTCTGTCGTCTAG
>JAXIVD010002075.1:27500-50000 GCA_036785275.1 Cancer borealis
GTATATATATATATATATATATATATATATATATATATATATATATATATATATATATATATATATATATGTGTATATATGTATATATATATATATATATATATATATATATATATATATATATATATATATATATATATATATACACTGGTATCTTGAGTTACGAGTGCCCCAACATACAAGTTTTTTGAGACACGAGCCGTCACTCGGTCGATTTTTTTTTTTTAATTGCGAGCCAAAATTTGAGGTACGAGTCAGAGTCAGGGCTGCGTTCACTAGACAATACTGCACGCTACAGTAGCAAACCTACAGGAGCTTAGTGCCAACATATAAAAAATTATAATTTGTTACCATGAAATGCTTATTTATTATAATTAAACGAAATATTACAAACCTCTAATCTTGTCAACGAGCAGTACAGAGCGTGCAGTATTGTCTTAGTGAACGCAGCCATACGCACGCCCAGCTTTCCCGTGCAAAATTCGTTCTCTGCTTGTGTTTACCTCGCCGCGTAAGGATCTCTGTTGTGCTCGCGTTCTGTGCTTTTGTGCATTTATTTTACCAAATTTCTTGTTTGTAACCATGGGTCCTAAGAAAGTGAGAGGAAAGGACAGCGGTGCAAAGAAGAAAAGGATGATGTCTATCGAAATAAAGCGTGAAATCATAGAAAAACACGAGCAAGGTGTGCGGGTCATCGACTTGGCGAGGCAATACGAGCGCATTACTTCTACGATATGTACCATATTAAAGCAGAAGGAGTCGATAAAGGCTATAACACCAGCCAAGGGCGTTAAAATAATTTCTAAGCTCCGGACCTCTGTCCATGAAAAGATGGAGAATCTGCTATTGATGTGGGTGAGGGAGAAGGAGCTTGCGGGAGATACCGTGACGTAGGGTATCACCTGCGAGAAGGCACGAGCCATTTATGCTGATTTGCTTTACATTCTCTTTTATTATGTTTTTATACAATATTTGTTATTTATAAATACATTTTTCTTATTTAAAAACACGTAACAAAAAATTGGGTGGTATTTTGGGGACTGGAACGGATTAATGGCATTTCAATTAATTTCAATGGGGAAAATTTATTTGATATACGAGCAAATTGAGTTACAAGCTAGGTCACGGAACGAATTAAACCCGTAAGTCAAGGTTCCACTGTATATATATAGTAAAACCTCGATATAACAAACCAATTAGGGCGGGGGGTCCGATGTTATATCCGATAATTCCTTATATCCAAAGTTCAGTAAAACTATCGAATGAGTTCGCTATACTATACGGGGTTTTGTTCATTAAGACGTGTTCATACAGAGTTGTTACAGGAGTACTGAATTTAAATATATTGGTGTATGTTACATCAGACACAAATTAACAAACAATTTACTGTAGGTAGTAGGTATCTAGTAGGTAGCAAATGGCGAGAGCATGAGCGCGACCAACCCTTCACAGTGAGAGCTAACTGTGGACTGAGTGGCGTGTGCGTCGGTGAGTTCATGTTCAAACAAAGTGGAGAGTTCGGTCAGTTCACCCCACGCCTCGGATATGACAAACTTTTATTAATTATATCCGACTTAGTTTGGCCAGGAAATGACATTCGTTATATCCGAAATTCGCCATAAGTGGGTTCGTTATATTGAGGTTTTACTGTATATATATATATATATGTATATATATATATATATATATATATATATATATATATATATATATATATATATATATATATATATATATATATATATACGTATATATATATATATATATATATATATATATATATATATATATATATATATATATATATATATATATATACGTATATATATATATATATATATATATATATATATATATATATATATATATATATATATATATATATATATATATATATATTTGTCCTTGGGTCTTAGATACAATTGGCCTTCATTTTTTTCTGCTTGATATTTTTCTATTTTTATTTTTTTACTTTGGTCCTTACTTATGGTTACAAAAATCATAGTGACTGGCTAACTATTTGAAAAATCTGTATAGGTTATTCATTTTTCACAACTTTAGTTATAATTTTCATACAAGCCAGCACTGTTAGTTACGTTTATGATAACCTTTGAAGACATAAGAATGGCATTATAAATTTTCTTCATGTAGTCACATTGGTAGTGGAAGAGTATATAACTTGTTGATATCATGATTATGGTCACATGCAATAAAACTGCTACTCATAAAGCAGAATCACATTATCTCCTTTCTTAGGTTGCATAAATTCTGTCTCACAGCTTGCTCAAGTTGGTTGAGTGTTTGGAACCATTACAAAGAGAACCCATATAGCAAGTAAATTGTGTAAACTAAAAGGGAAGCAGGGTAAGAGTGAAATCAGACCCCCATGGACGTATAAGTTAGGACAAGATACAATATCAATAGAAAAAGAAGAGAAAGATTTGGGAATGGTAATACAAGACAACTTATCACCAGAGAAACATATAGATAAGATATTTGGTGAAACATTCATGATGCTAAGTAATATGCAGATGGTTTTTCACTTCCTAGTTAAAGGTATGATGAGAAAATATAATTTCTACGATGATTAGACCAATACTGAAATGTGCTGAAATATTATAATCCTCTCACAAGAAAAAGCATCTGTCAAAATTGGAGAGAATACAGAGAATAGCAATTAAAATGGTGTGAAATTTGGAAGATCTAACATACAAAGAAAGATTAAAAGAAATTTAAGTGACACATGTAGCATTGCTGAATAAGTAAGAGTGTTATACTAGCAGCTGCATGATGCCTGGTCCAGTCTCTTAGATGCATGTACAAGCGAGTTTACAAGTGTTTGTTTTACCTCTTTATCATTGATATGTTTTAATTTATCAAGAATTGACTTTATTCTTTCAGTAACATAAACTGTTTCAGAAGGGAATGGTATGAGCTTAACTCTATATTTAAATTGGTCCTTAGTCTTCTTACATTCTTGTAGTTTGATTGTTATTGTGTATCAATGAGTAGTTTTTTTTCACCTATATATTTTAGTCTTTTCATTTGTATAGATTTTCATTGATAATGCTATTTGTGTTTGGTTTCAGGCACCATAAGTTGAGATAATTCATCAAATCAATTCTCATTTCAGATTGATATGAACTCTCACTTAGATGATCAGGGACCATTTGACCTCATTCTTCACAAGGTGACAGCATTGTATGCCCAGGCCCTCAACAATAACCAAAAGGTAATTCCATACAAAATAAAGACAAAATATTTATGAAACACCCATTTATTCCAGCATATTGTATATTTATAGTGATTAAGACTGCAAATATATTTTTGTATTCTTGCAGTTAATTCACCTGATTTGGAAATAGTTGAATTAGTAAATGGAATTTCAAAGGTAGCAATATTGCCATGCATTACATTTTTCTGAGGGTATAACCTCCTCAAGGTTTCGTACCAAAACGTGAAATTTATGACAAACAAAAGTTTGATATTCTACTCATGAACAGATTACTTTGCTTTAACCAGATTCTTAAAAGATTAACCACTAATTGTTTGGACATGGGTGTAGCTGCATACTTAGAGACTGTCGTGGTATGCTACAACCTAACATCATTTTCTACCCCTTTTGAATGATTCTAATTTGTGAAAATTGCACATTGCATAAGAAAAAGTATATAAACACTTCATATTACTAGTGCATACATATATGAAGGGAATGAGTGAAAATATGAGTGTAATGCCCTGGTGACTTTAAGTCCATCTAACTAGGATCCTGGAAATTCAACCATTGTCTTTAAGGAGATCATCTGGTTGCAGTCCAACTGTTGCCTATATAGTGGCTTCACCGTGACCCTGGCATGTGGGACTTAGCAGGTGTTACACCTTATCCAAGGGTGACTTGAGACTAGGAAGGGCAGGGACTTATTCCCTGAGGTGAAATGAAATTCACCTGCTTACCCTGATAAAATAATTTGCATACCCTGAATATGGTGGGAGGTGTATGTGGGACTAAGTCAACCCAGGCCATCTCTTTATCTTAACCAATGGATGAAGGCTTTATCTCCTGTGGTTCCTGTTTTCTTTGTGTTTGTTGGGAGTTGCAGTCCTCTCTCTTGTGGAGAAGTGTAACATTCTCCCTCAGTCTTTATCTCTTTTCTCCTTTCTATGGTTACCCAGTAAAAACTGGAACCTCCAAAGTAGAATCTGCGAACATGGGTATAGTATATATTTAAACATGCCATTCTCAACTTTTGAATCATAGTTCTTAAAACATTTGAAGCATGAGAGAAGGTGAGGAAGGACTTCGTTTGCCTGTTGGTTTAAAGTTAAAATCTGGACTAGTATGAAATTTTTCTGTAGCTCACTAAATTGGCTATTCAACTATATTTTTCCAAACTATTGAGGATGTAATGATTTGTAAACATAAAGATGGGATTTTTGTGATATAATAAAATTTCTTTTCAGGCAGCAAATTCAATCAATATGTATGAAAACTATATAAAGAAGCATCCAGAAACTTTTATTATGGATCCTCTTCCTGGTGTCCACAAGCTGCTCCTGCGAAATCAGACATACGAACTCCTCCGTCAGTGTTTCAGACATGAGGGTCAGTAAATATAGTTTGTATCTATTATTTATATATCAATTATGGAAATTGTAAGGTTTTCTCTTTCATTTAACAGAAAAAAAAACATTGGTCACAAGGAACTGCTGTAATAAAGTGTCAATTTATATTACAGAAAAGATATTTACTCCAACATATGCAGAACTCTCATCAAGGAATGTACAGGAAAATGCAAACATTGTAAAGCAAGCAAATGTTACATTTCCAGTCGGTAAGTAATTTAGAATTTTTTTTTTTATAAAAATAGATTCCTGTTTGCTTGTGAAACAAATTTGTATATTGATTTCAGTTATTTAACAAGACGGTACCATGCAATTTAGTAGAAAATTGGGGTTACTGAATCGATTTAATATAAGTTAGATTTGAGAACTATTTCCCAACCACTGAACAACAAAACAAACTGATTTATGACTTGATTATTGGTGTTAATCATTGTTCTTTATTTATGTGTTTATTCATCAATTCACTAATTTGTTTATTGATTTATGAATATACGTATTTGCATATTTTTTAAAATTTGTTTTCGTAGCTTATATTGTTTTGGAAACTTGATGAATACTACGTCTGGTACAATTTTGTATTCATTCATGATGTCTAAAATGATCGTTTATGTAAAATTATAATTCCTTTTTATTATGCATATCAAGATACAGTGGAACCTCAGTTTTTGTGATTAATCCGTTAGAAAAAGTCAGACGAAAACCGAAGGTATGAAAACTGAAGCCATATTTCCCATAGGAATTAATGTAAATCTAATGAATCCATTCCAGACACCCAAAAATATTAACAAAAAATAGTTTTTATAGAGAATAACTATTGTTTTACAGAAAACAATGAGAAATAAATATAAATGACTAATGAAATGGATAAATGAACTTTTAGCATCACTTACTACACTGTGTATGCCAGTTCGCTTCTTGAATTTGTCGAATCAACCTCTGCTGGCCTTAAATTCACTAACAGCAGTACTCGTTCCAGGGATTTTCTTTGCAAGATCTACATGAAACAGCCTTGCCTTTTCCCAAATTATTGCCTCCAAAACACTATCACCCGCTTACTGTTGTTCGTTGATCCACACCAACAACAACTTCTCAGCATCTTTGATTATTTGCGATCTGTTTCGTCAGCACATTTACCCCTTTCACAACACCAGCTTCCTTGATTTCTTTTTTCTTCACCAGGATGGAACTGATCGTTGATGCGGACTTCCCGTACATCTTGGCGAGATTGGCTACGTGTATGCCACTTTTGTACTTTGCTATGGGTTCTTTCTTGAATTCTATCGTATTTCTCACCTTCTTTATCAAAGGGCTGGCACTCAGAACTTTTTTTGGCCCCATGGTGGTTTATTTAGCAGTCACACTCAATAAACAAGCACAAATCACAATGGATTATTGCGAAATGTTTTGGATGAACGCACGGTGTGATGCTCACTCAACGAGAAACAAAGGCAGACTGAGTCACAAATGCATGGGATGCCTTGTGTGGGCGCTCGATTCCAGGAAGTGAGTGGCCGAGTCACGTGGGCAGGCGGATGAGATTGGTACAGACCATTTTCAACTGTATGAAAATAGAGCGGATGTACAAAAACTGGGACAAAATTTCAACGAAAAAAGTCGTCAAAAACCAAATCGTACCAAAACTAGGGCATACGAGAACTGAGGTGTGACAGTACTGTATTTGATGGCATATAAGATGCACAAGCATGTAAGATAGCAAGGCATATGCAGGGGAAAAATTTTTTTTAGTTCATTTGAGCATATAATGTTTAAAGCAAGCTAGCAGTACATTACAAAAGATTAACTATAACAGAATTGCAGTAATAAAACAATACAAAAAACTAAAAGAAATATAGCAGTAAATCAAAACATCACAAAATCACCTTAGATATAGCTGAAAATATTACCGTATATAAAAAGCAAGCTACCAGTACAGTTGAACAGAAAGAAAGGAATCACAATAGGACAAAATAAAAACATTAGGAAAGCACTTTAACCATAGCAGAAAACATTAAATTGGAAACTTATAACATGAACTGGCAACAGATCCTGCTGTTTCAGACTACCAGTCACTACTTACACAAGCAAATCACAGTGTGCCCAGATAGACACTGTCTTCAAAGGTATTGGTGTTTATAATTCCTTTTACAGTGCCGGTAATAATTGTAATAACGTCATTTAAGTAAATATTATTATGGAGTCAGGCTAGGTAGTACTGACAATCTGGGTAAAATTAGGCTACAGTAATGAGTGTTGGGATAACATTAGCCTACAGGAGGGCTCACCTTTGCATATAAGACCGGGGGGAAGCTTTTGAGATTTTTTCTTTTTTTTTCTTGGAAAAAAATGCTTCTTATAGGCTGTCAAATGCGGTACTTGCCCTATTGTCTACCAGCTTTTATTCCTGCAAATAACTAACAGATTATCTTTCTTCATCACAGACCTTTTTATATAAACATGCTTTGCTTATAAATTTATATATTTTTTTGTCATCTTTCATCAGTGTGCAAGCCAGTGACTGGAGGTGGTGGAGTAGAGGCACATGAGGTATGTATAAAGTATATTAATTTTGAGCCGTGTCATTACTTGTGCATTCATCACAGCTCTCCATTCACTTCTATCACACACAGTCATCCTTTCTTGCTCAGCGCTCAGTACTCTTTTCACACTTCATGGTTCATGGTCTTCTTCTCAACCTCACACCTCTCACATCAAATCCTACTATTGTCTTCACTAATCAGTCCTCCTCCATTCTCTCCATGTGTTCAAACCACCTCAACATACTCTGCTCTGCTCGACCAGCTAACTCTTGTAACACCAGTTCTCCTTCGTACCTCATTTCTCACTCGGTTTATACGTGTTACTCCACGCTCTTTTATTGTTATAGAGAGATCGAAAGACTTAAGAGAATAACAGAAGATCGTGATCTTCATAAATTGTACTTATAGGATTTTTTGCTTCATGATCTACGATATTTTTTAGTAAAAATTAACAATGTTTTTTATATTGTGATTATCTATATAATAATGATGTTGATAAGATAAAATTAAGTGGCATCACTCTTTTTTTATGACACTGAAGTGTAATGAATGATAACACTTTTCAGATGGCTGTAGTTTTTAATGAAGTGGGTCTCAATGAGTTCCGACTTCCTTGTGTTGCTCAGTCCTTCATAAATCATGGAGCTGTTTTATACAAGCTTTATGTGTTGGGGCCTGTGTGGTTTATTATTGTGCGACCATCACTCAAGAACTTCTATGCTGGAGGTATGTAGAAAATAATGTTTGTATTAGGTACTTATAGAATATAATTTTAAGGAAAAATTTTCTGCTTTGTTTTTTATAAATTTTCTTAATGCACTTACAGGCGAACCGCAGTTTACAAATGAGTTACGTCAGTGGTTCTTAACATTTTTCTACCATGGCACCCCTAGTAGTTGGTTCTTTCCTCCACTCCCCTTTGCATTTTCAACCAAATTGATAAAATTCTCAGATTTTAAGAAAAAACTGGAAAAAATTGTGCATTTATTAAGCATGAATTCTGTACAAACAATAGTTGTGTAACTAGCATATTTAATGAGATAACTTTCTTTTTTATTCAATGAAATGCTTGACAATGCTTCTTAGGTACCAGATCTTGAATGTGTGGTCATATGCGAGAGTGCACAACACAAGTCCCCTTCATCTTTCAGTTGGTTTCTGTAGTTAATCTTGACATCAAATGAGCATGGAAAATGCTGCTTCATAAAGATACGTGGATCAAAATATTGTCTGAATCCAAAGAGCTTGCTGTGAGATATGGACATTTATATTTGATAAGTACAGAAAATGGTAAGCCTGGTCGCTTATACTATAAAAAATTTAAATTATTAAAGGCGATAAATTTTTTCTATAAATATCTCAATATTATCCACATTATTATATAGAGAATTACAAATATCTATTGATCTATCTATCTGTATACCAGGCTAATACAGTAGAACCTTATAATACGAGCTTAATTTGTTCCATGACAGAGCTCGTAATAAGATTTACTCGTTTTACAAATCAATTTTTACTATTGAAATTCATTCAAATATAATTAATCCTTTTCAGTCCCAAAAAAACACCCCAAAATTTTGTTTACGGATTTTTAAAACAGAAAAAATGCACATCGTCTATGTGCTTTGGTCTTATTGGCTACACACACTCCTCTCTCATGGTTTATTTCCTTCTTCAAGTCTATTGTAATAATCTTTTTCTTCTTACTAGCTCTATGCTTTGCACTAAATTTCTTGGGACTCATGGCTAACGCAATTAATTAATACCAAATAATGCCAAAAAAGCCACGAAACAAAGAAAAATCACTTAAACAAAAGGATCGCAATGTTTCCTCAATGAGATAAACATGTGAACAGTGAGAACGGAGGCTGTTACTGTTGGGGGAGTGTGTGTGAGCTCAGTGCTGACTATCGGCAGCTATTAGGAATCTTGCTCGTACTGCAGATTTCTACTCATTTCAAGACAAAAATGCTCACAAGCCGCAGCTCGTTAAGCAAATTACTCGTATAATAGGGCACTCATACTGCAAGGTTCTACTGTATTGCCATTTAAGTGGGTTAGCCAAGACAAGGTATTTTGGGTTCAGGAGATTTTACTCTCCCCTCCTATGTCCCTATTTTTTCACAGGAGAGAATACAGGAAAGGCTTCCGTGGCCCTTCACTCTGTCCCATTTGGTTGCTTTTTACAAGCCACAAGGAATTTCATTTGCCTCACCACAGAGGACGTAAAAAAATTAGAAACTGTCGAACATAGAGCCATTAAGATGATCCCATTTTTAAGTAATAAACCTTATAAAGAGAGGCTGGCACAACTTTGAGCATCTTTGAGGAATACTGTCAAAATATTTGAAGAATTCAGAAATATTAATTCAAATAAGACGTTTCAAATTGATGATTCATCATGGGGTAAAGCTAAGATGTAGACAGATTCAATTAAACTGCACTAAATTTTACTTTACAGATGACATCGTTAGGGAGTGGAATAAACTCCCACCTTCCTTGGTGCAATGTAACACAATACATTTGTTTGATCAAAATCTTCACCACTATCTCTTCCATCGTCTATCATAGGATGAAAATTCTATCCATAACTTGCAAACATGGAAAATTTTTAGTATGTTGAAATAATATTCTTAATCTTATTTGCACATATGTGCCATTGAAAATTTTGATATTTCAAAAGGTATGGTCTTTATTTACTTACTAAAATAAGTATAGATAACTATTTTTTCTGCTCTACAGATACTTTTCATTTGAAATCATAGCACAATTAGTGCTAGAAAAGTAAAGTAAAAAATTAACCAAAAGATTTCGATTTTGATAATTATAAGTTTAACATTAAAAAAAATGTTGATGTTTTCCTAAAATCAAGTAATGGATATTATGTCATATTCAACAACTGTGAAATGAGTACATTTTTGTTAATATTTTATTTTGACATTATTATTTTCTTTTCAGTTGATGGTTGCTTTGGTTTTAACACACTTACAGGTATATTGTATTTATGTCCATATATGTATGTAAATTTTTGTGAATATGTAAACATATTTTGTTTTAAGTATAATTGATGAAACATTTATCATCACTATTGCCATGATTAGTAAAACACCAACAACTCAGTTCAAACCTGTGTATCTAACAACTACATCTTCATGCCACTTAAGAATAGTTTTATATTATTGTATTTTTAAAAACATGAAGAGGTAAAAAAATTTGAATTTTTCTTTTTATTTATTTTGTTTATTTATTATTATTTTATTTTGTTTGTGTCCATTGGTACCTTTTTAAGGCCATAATGACCACTGCATTGCTTCCCGATGAAAGGTAGTTGTAGTTGATACATGGTAGGTAACCTGGAATAAAATCTCATAGCATGCTCACCTAGAAAATTGAGTTCCTGACCTTAAGAGCTTAGTGATGAAAAATGTTTCTGCATCATACAGTAAAACCTGATTTTATATAAACTAAGTGGGAGGAATTGCAATAAAATAAATCATTCAAATAATTTTTTCAGACAAAAAGTTCTAAATGATTAGCAGACTAGACATAATTCATGTACATGCAAACCAAGATTTACAAATGCTCAGAGTATGAGTTATCTATCTATAGACCTAGCTGATATCCCGTTTAAATAGGGAGTAGCCAAGACCAGGGATCTACATACATATATCCATATGCATTTCCTCACATCTTTGTCTCTTTACCTTTTTGGGAAGAAGGGACCAATCCTCATCCTATCACACTGGGTTTGGGTCAATCTCGCAGCAATATCAATGATTTATTAATCATATTAGTAATTATAAATGAGTTATTATTATGCTGTTGTCTTACTTTGTTGATGATCTTGATCTATCTTCTGTCTACTGCTTGGCTGAATTTGGTGGTAGGTGTCAGACTCAATTGTTGCAGTTATCATCAGTGGTGATGTGATGTCCCAGTGATTGGTGGTCAGTTCTAATTTCTAAAATCTAGTAGTTATCTTTATAGGATATCTCATAACATTTGGGAAGGCTAGTAATTTTTTTTAGGGCATCTCATAATATTTGGGAAGGGTAGAAGCTGCTCCACTATCTATTCTATCTGGCCTAGGGACTAGCATTTGAGGTATACCAGCTCAGAGTCCTGAGTTCGAGTCCCCTGATGGGCTGGCCATTTTTCTATGGAATAACTGCCGAGTGGCCAAAGATCACCTACATGCTGCCATAACACTATCCTCAATGGGATTGCAAAGTTACATGCATTGAAGAGCTTCCGCGGGCAGCATGAACCTCTCAACAAAGAAAACTAGGCGTCACTATAAAAAATCTGAAACCTGCGCTACTAATGGGCGGAGGCCAACCATCTAAATAGCCTCCATTAAGCCTACCGGCGCTACAGGTGCAAGACAAAAAAAAATATATTATACAGTCTCTGACACCTCGTGCCCTCCGGGAACGTCCCCAAGACTGAAAGAGCCTCTACCTCTCTATCCACACACTTCCTCCTTGATTGTTCAATTCCTATCCCTCTATCAAGAACTCTTTCATGCACGTACTCCTTTACCCTATCTTTCCATCTTACTTTACATAAATTATTTACATAAGAAAAAAAAATTCCATAGAATTTTTTCCTGGAAGTATCTTGTGCATTGCGTGATCTTGACTGGGCGTGGGAGGGCATTTAAACTGGGATTTAATTGGCCATTTAAACTTGTTAGAATAGAATTAGGCATGCAATGTTGTGGGGAGATGGTGGCGTAGTGGGTAGTGTGCGGGGCAGACAAGCTCAGAGTCCCGAGTTTGAGTCCCACAACGAGCTGGTCACTTTTCTTTGAAAAACCACCGAATGGCCAAAGATCACCCACATGCTGCCATCAACACTATCCTCAATGGGGCTGCAATGTGAAATGCAATGAGGAGTTTCCGCAGGCAGCATGAGCCTCTCAAGAAACAAGGCGTCACTTAAAAGATCTAACTTGCGCTACTAATGGGCGGAAGTCAACCATTCAAAAAGTCTCCTTCAAGCCTACTGGCGCCATAGCATCAACACATAAGAAAAAAAGAATAGTTCCTAAAGATGGCTGGTGATGAAGTTTAATCTTTTTTTTATAATTTTTTAAAAACATTTTTAACTTAGTTGCTCCCCTTAAGTACATAAGAACATCCACAATGGTGAGTAGGTTAACATCAAATATTCAATACATTCTCATACCTTCATAAAATCAAGATTAACACAGAGACTCCAAGGCATCTTCAACTGTTTTATTTTTGTAACGTATAATTTTTGGATATTTCAGAATTAAAACTTTCAGTTTTGGAGTTGGAGCTTCAAAGTTTCTGGTTTTAATTTGTTTTGGTTAAGAAAATTGTACATTCTAAGAATAATGATTCATATGTTGAATTACATATGAATCATTAATCATAGCATTTACTTCCTTTTACTGTTCTTCACAAATTTACTTAAATATTTCATCAGTATGGGCTACCCCTTTTAATGAGGATATAAGACAGGTATATAGATAGGTAGACAGATAGATAGATGGTCACTGATCAATTTTCTTCAAAATAGGAAACTATTAAATATTAATACATTAATTGTCTTAATTTAGTAAGTCTTGTCCACAACAGAACAAGAAACTGTGTACTTCAATTCCGGTAATGTATCAAAGGCAGACTCCCAGTCTCCCCTTACTCAGCTGGACCCGGGAGATATGGAAGATGAGTTACCGAAAGCTGATCCTACGATATTTGATAGGTATGTGCAGTGTTTGAGAGAAATGTACTTTTCTTTTCCTATGGGGGCTAAGTGAGAGGAATGTATATATATGTGTGCATGTGTGTGTGTGTGTGTGTGTGTGTGTGTGTGTGTGTGTGTGTAGTAATAATAATGATAATAAACGGTTTATTAGGGGTAAATTGCAGCCAAAGGGCTGAAAATGTTACAAGTTGTGTAGTGGATAGAAAGACAATGATATGATAATAATATTAATGTAATGGTAACAGCAATAATAATAATAATAATAATAATAATGATAGTAACATGGTAAGAAGTGTGTGTGTGTGCATGAGTGTCTGTGTGTGTGTGTGTGTGTGTGTGTGTGTGTGTGTGTGTGTGTGTGTGTGTGTGTGTGTGTGTGTGTGTATGCGTGCCTTGTTAACAGCCTGGTATATAAATAAATAGATAAATGTACAATGAGGACACACTGATATACTCTAAAGTTGTTATTCTATATGATTAACTAGTTTGTTCAGCCTTGCAATAGTTACACTGCAGCTTGCACACATATGTATTAATGATTTGTTTTCCTCCAAGCAGATAATGAATCATGTATATCTTAAAGTACTAATCAGATAAGTTTATGAAAAAAAAAAGTATTTTTAAATGTTATTTTTTTCAAAATAATGTTTTTGAATACTTTCAGAATAGTAACAAACCTTCGTGAAGCCCTGGATATGGACCTTCTTGGCATTGATGTTATCATTGACAGCAACACGGGAAAATATGGCATCATTGATGTGAATGCATTTCCTAGTAAGTTGACTTTTTCTTATTTTATGTCTTTATATTAGGCAGCAAACTAGGACCCTTTCCTTGAGAATTTTTCATTTACTTTCCTTTATCTATGTATAAAAGCAGCTAATATCCAATGTACAGCATTTAAGGTTTGGGGAGACATTACTCTTTTCTCCTCTGATGCAATTACTGTTCTCAGAGGTAGATGGGAGAGAGTATTGTTTTGATTGTAACTTGTAAGTTCATTGGGCAAACATGCACAAAAATACGAGGGTATGCAAGGCAGACATTGATATGACAGAATTGAATTGTATGGTTTTCTAACACCATGCTGACAATTGACTTTGTGGCACTAATGGATATGGTGAAGTAAATAAACAATTTCAACTGGTTATGGTACAGTTACAGATGAAAGAATGATTATATGGATATGCTCTTAATTTCATACTGTACAACATCTATTTTTTTTTTAAGCACTTCGGTAACATTTGAATCCGATGAATTAAAAAGTCAAATTGATTTGTAGGATGCATGACAAGAAATTTGTTAAAAATTTAAAGTAAAGCCATTTTTAACATGGTAATTTTTGACAGGAAAGTGTGAATCATAGTTTTAATTGTATCAAGTATTATCAAGATGTTTCTGTGTATCCTAGGTTATGACTCTGTCCCAAACTTGATGGAACATTTGGTGGATCTTCTTGTGGTGCGAATGGATAATCTAACACCTGAAAGTATTGCACGGACTGCAGAAAACAAGAAAATCCCTACCTGTACAACTTGTGATCATCCTCAGGAGGATTCTGGAGTGGATACAGGGTAGTATATGATGCTGATGTTGAACCCAATGTTTTCCTAGTCAGCCAAAATAATTATATTTCAAATATTTGGAATAACCTTTAGAATGTAATCTATGCCTTAAAATATTTGACTCAGTATTTTTAATATAAGGAATATGTTGTCACTTGAAAGGAGTGCTCATTATATACAGTTTAATCAACCAGAAATTGCTAAGACAACAGAGTAGGCAAAACTGTATGATGCAGTGGTTAGTGTGCATTTGTGGGAGGAAAGCTTTGAGTGTAATTCCTTGGAAGTGAAATGTTTATACATACTTTTCTACCCATTTTCATATTAGTATGGAGGCAGGTGCTTGACTTGGGCATCAGGTAAAGTACAGACAGCCCACTAGTCTTTTATTTTCCTTCTGTAGAGGATGCTTTCTACTGAAAATATTAGTTCAGCCCAATTCTCTGCCTTTTCTTAGGAACCTCTGGTCAATGGAACACTTGCCGTGTAAATATAATATATAGTTTTGTCTACCTTTTTCTATTTGATGCAAAATAGCATGTAGATGGTAACAATGATTCATACCTCCATTAAGTGCAATGCTAGATTACCATTTCTTACTTCATTCATTAATGCATCACAAAACAATTCAAGAAGATTGCTGGAAGTGTACTTTCTTCACCTTCATGAAATTGTTATTCATGAACTTCTCTCAATATGTTCCGCACACCTGACCAGTGCTGGCTGTGTTTTCATTCTCATCATAGAATCATCATCACATGTCAGTGACATGACTAGCTGAGGTTAATTCATATACTTTACTTTTAATGAGTTATTTTTCATTCTTGATTTAATGGAGAATGATCAGAAAAAAACTAAACAGAATTTAAATCGATGTTCTCTGGCCATAAGTTTCCAGTTATATAGCCATCCAGAGTACCAAACTTTAGTAATCTTTATTATGTAAGAGACGAGATTTGTCTCAACATCTGTTTTTTCATATCTTGTGATAGTTTTGTTATGCTTCATGTTAGTATTTTCTGGTGAACTATAACCCTAAAGTTACAATTAGAAGTTCTTAAATGAAAAATATTTTGTGTGATTGTTAGTGGTGGATGTTGTATGGTTGTGTAATATATAATATGTTATTATGCAAATGATTTGTTTTCATTGCAAGTCATTTATTTTATATTCATGTACTTAATTACTTGCTTGGTCATTCCCCTACATTCCACTCTCCAAAGAAAAGCAGGAGAGCATTATTATATTGATTTAGATTTTTACTTATCAAATTATTATATTATCTTTAGGTATTTTTGAAAATATATTCTTCATTTATGCCAAACGTTTTTCATTGTATACTTGATTGTTGGTATGTATGGATAATATATATATCATATAGTAATATTGTACATAATAGTATTTTCAGACCATGTTTAGTAAGTAAAGAAATTAGCACCTTCTAGAGGGAGGTTAAATAAACAAATTAAAATATTATTTTGATTTGTTTAATAACAAAGGGAGAAGCAAAAACAATTGATTGAAAGTATCAGGGGAGTTGTAAGTGTTTTGAAATATTGATTTTGCATCTTATGATAGCATATGAACATTCCACGAGTACATCACGTGATCCTCAAGACTGTGATGGTGAATTACACATACACACTTACACACACGAAAGTAATCTGTGTAACAAACTACTAAACATTGTAGTGGATAATGTCATAACACAATGGAAAGAGGAGGATGCAAAATGAAGAGAAGATAACCCTGTAAGATTGAATCTCTTACTAATATAACAACCATATGTAATTGAGCACATTAAATACAAGTGTCCAATAGGAAAGACTGACCATGTTATATGATCGAATTGAAGGTATGGATGATTAAATACAGGGAATAGAACTTTGCAGGTTTGAGGATATTTCGTGAGGAATCAGGTGACTGTGGCGTGACTTAGACACTCAGTCGCGCCACAGAGTAGCGTTTATCAGCTATTGTGTGGCGCTGCTAAGCTGGAAGATGAAATAGTAACAGCCGCTTGAAAAAAATAACTGTGAGGGATTATGTGGACTGTCTTTAAAAAGTTGAAGAAGTGTATCCTGTCACAAAATTGGATGCAGTATCCTATCTAGACATAGTATCCATGAGTAAATATTGATTGCTCGTATTCATGTGTGTATTAGTTTTATTAATAGGATTTATTTTCACAAGATTATGAAGGCGGGGTAGTGTCAGATTGACGTAAAAGTAGTCCGTTGGAAAACCTAATTCTTCGATCTGTGGTATGCGAAATCTAGAAACTAGGGCGTGTATTTAGAGTATGCACTTTTTTATGTGTGCTTTCCCTTTTTTCTATTTCCCCTCACAAGAGCTGCCGATATAAGAGCCTGACTTGAGGGAAACTTCAAGTCACCTGTGACATCAAGATTAAGATCTGTCACGTCACATCAATGTCACCTGCACTATTTTAGTATATTCATTGTTCACTGTATAATTCTACTGGTCTGTGAAAGTTTTCTTGGTTTCTTTAAATATTTACAACTTTCCTCTCCATAATTTCGTATAATTCTTCCTTGTTTATCATTACGGTCTTGTGTTTTCCTCTTGCGATTCGATATGTATCCTCCGTTCATAACAAACGATATAAATTGAACAGAGGCTTCTGCAAACAAGATAACTATATTGAATCATTCAAATTATATATATGATTGTTTTTTTAACAGACAATATAGATATACAATCAAAATTATTCCAAAACGTCTTAAATCCAAACGCAGAATCTGTTGCGTCGGCCAAGATGGCTTCTGCAGGTGTCGTTTTTCGCCACTTTCCCTTAATCAAACAGTCACTAATTGCCATAATTGGAAACACTGGACTGTTCGTGAAGTTTGTATGTGTTCTGCTGATAATAGGCTATGGTCTGTCGTTTTCTGAGGCCGCGGTAGAGGTGTTGAGTGTCACCCCGGGTTACCTGCTGCCTCCCACCTTTTGGTTATGGACAGCTTTTACACACTGTTTTCTGGAGGTGCGGTTATGGCAGGTGTGTGTGGACCTGGTAACGCTGGGGCTGTGTGGCAAGTTAATAGAACCGCTGTGGGGCAGCTTCGAGATGGTGCTGTTCTTCCTACTGGTGAACGTATGCGTAGCATTCATATCAGCACTCTTCTACCTCATCATTTACATGTGCACCTTCAACCCTGAGGTGCTGTTCAGTGTGCAGATCAACGGAATGGCGGGATACATCGCGGGATTGTCGGTGGCGGTGAAGCAGATCATGCCAGACCACGTCCTCCTACACACCCGCACACCCTTAGGGAAGGTGTCCAACAGGCATGTGCCGCTCTGCCTCTTCCTGACGGCGCTGCTGCTTTATCTGTGTCACCTTCTGGAGGGGCTCTACACTACCATGATTGGGTGTGGCATCGCTGTCTCGTGGGTGTACTTACGTTTCTATCAAGTCCACTCTAATGGTACCCGCGGTGACATGGCAGAAACTTTTGCGTTCTCCTGGTGAGTAGTGTCGTTGATATGTTATGGATATTATTTTACATCTTCACCAGAATGCTCTAGAGAATTCAGGGTTATATTTTTGCATTAACTGATGCATTTTGAGAAGGTTTTCTTAATTACATATCCATCGCAAATTGTTATTTTGTGAGATATTCAATGTTTTCTGTGAGACCTTCTCTTCGAAAAGTAACGTTTAGCTTGGTTTAAACAAGGTTCTGTTATTTGTCAATGTAGGTTAAGGTTTGGTTATGTTATGTTATGTTATGTTATTAATATAGAAGCTATCAAATGTTCTCTATGACCAAGAGTATGGAGTTGGACGAGGTGCAGACGCCATTTTACTTCGTAAACAGATACCATTAAGGTGAAGATGTAATAATTTTCCATGTTATGTTATGTGCATGGCATTTATGTGAGTGTCATGAGGACATTACAACCTTAGAGATAATTATTATGGACAGTCGTTAGGTGTCTGCATCTTTGGTTTCATGATTATAGTTCCTTTACTGGTGTTTCACATATTACTCTACTTCCTAATACCATGTATAGTATCGTAATGTCATGTATGGTCTTCTAATGCCACATATACCCTCGTATTGGCATGTACACTTTATTGATATAAATCTTTTTTTTAACTAGATTTAATGGAAACTTTTGTCATATTAACCTAACCTGAGCCTTGTTAGAGCCACCAGTGCTGGTGGTGTGGACTGATAATGCCCCCCCCGTTATTATGCATGTGCCCTCCTGTGTTTGCATGCACCACTACACCCATTACATTACTTGATTCGCCTCCAGAAGATTTATTTCTTCAATGTGCTATTTCTGTTAATTTTGTTGATATATATAATTTTCTATGGTACTTATAGTTGTTTATTAGGATGCAGCTACATTGGAAGTACATAAAAAATGCCAGATGGAATGTACTTTCCCTACAAGATGTACTAATTATCCTTCATTGATTTAAGTTTTGTTAGATTTTGGCAGTCTAAATGGATGTTCTAAGATTAGAGTCTACTGTAATATCTTGGGTTTGAACTACAATGTATAACTGATATATCCTTAGTTGTGAAGAAGGATAGATAACTTTAGCTAGACACTGTTGATTATGATGAGCAAAGATTAGGTTAAGAGTACTATGAGCAGAAAATATATGTGAAGCTCTTTCAATATTTTAAGAGTTTATGTAAATGCATTTTCCTCTAATTTGCTAATTACTTTCCAGTTTCTTCCCAACGGTCCTCCAGCCACCCATACAGGTGGTGGGTAATGCAGTTTACTCCTGTTTGGTGAGGGTCAGGCTATGTCGAAGACCTGTCCGACGGTATGATGTGGGAGCGCCCTCCTCCATTTCCATCTCATTGCCAGGAATGGACCCTCATGATGCAGAAAGGAGGAGGTGAGTAAGGCATGGCCATGGGAAACTTTTTGATTCTTAAAAGTAGAAACAGTGAAGGAAGTACATTACTGCTACTAAGCGATGACCTAGTGGCTGGTCATACCAGCTCAGGGTCCTGCATTCGAGCCCCGGCACGTGCTGGCCACTTTTCTATGACAAATACCTCTGAGTGGCCTAAGGTCACCCATAACACTATCCTCGACGGCACTGCAAAGTTATATGTACGAGGGGCTTCCGCTGGCAGCATGAGCCTCTCTATATGAAACGAGGCATCACTTAATTAAAAAAATCTAACCTGCGCTTCGAACGGGCGGAGGCTGACCATCTAATGCTTCCATTGAGCCTACCAGTACCATGGGTAAAGGATGGAGGGGAAAAAAAAAAAAAAAAAAAAAAAAAAAAAAAAAATATATATATATATATATATATATATATATATATATATATATATATATATATATATATATATATATTTATATATATATATTTGCTGGCTTTAGGAGACAAACCCTGGGAAAAATTTTAGATGAGGTTCTTGTGTTCTGAGTGCCCTCTAGTTTCAGATGCAGTGCCGTGAATAATTTTGGTAATTGTGGGACAAACCCCCCATGTTTTTCCTATGTCTACAGCACACTCACCCTTTTCACATGTGCTTTGCATTTCTAGCTTAACTTCTATCTTTGTTTTCTTGGCCTTTCATTATTACTTGTCAAAGGCTATTTGCCCATCATGGTTTCTGTTCTAAGGAAGTCTTTTACTTCGAATATTAAGCATGAAACTCATACATCTTGTATGTTTACGTCCACAATCAGCAGGTTTTGGCAGCAGCTAAATCCACTTGATAATTTGTTAACATAGCCATATACATTTTATATTATACAGTATAGTCTCTCTATTTCTCTTTCTTGTCTTAAACTGGAACATGTTCAGCCCTCCATTGTACTAATACAGCACTTTAACTGCAACATTTTGTGGGAAATGTGCTGACAGTGGCTGTAGTTGTGACTAATTGTTTTGTTCTGTTTTGGTTCCTATACTGAGGTTTGACTTTCAGACAAAAAGCACTACGGTTGCTGAGTGCTCGCCTTAACCAGGACAAGAGTGAAGGTGGAGGAGCCTGGCCCACCTTGGAGGATTCTCCCGGCTCTCGTGCTCAGTCCCCTTCCCCATCTTCTAATCCTCCTTCCACACACTCTTCAACCCTCATACCCAAGTCTAGCAAATCTGTCACCATTGCTGTACCTTCTGAAACTACTGAGATGCCTCATTCTCCCAGCCAAACAAGTATGGTGCCTCCTCCCCCTTCTTCTTCGTCCCCCTCTTCCCCCACATCTCCTAGCAGTAGTACTGGGCCTACCACAGCCACATTAGTGGACATTGAACAAGAGACCTCACCTGCCACCTAACTCTCTGTGATTGGCAGCAGAGTTTGGCCTTGTTTTTACTAGTTTTTAAGGAATTTAGCCATTTCTTGTAATTCTTGGGACATTTTTTATCATATCCCGAATGATAAGAAAGAGAGGCATTAAGGAGTATTTCATACAGGTAAGGGACAGGTTTTAATTGTTTCCTGAGTGCATAAGAGCTGAGTAATCTTTTTGTATGCTATGGAGAGGGAAGAGGACTTTATCACGTGTAAATTATATTACTAATTAAGTTATTCTAATTGATTACTCGTTTATCAATCATACCACCATGCATGCACAAACATTCATGTCATCACCTTCAGAGTAGCCCAAAATAACTCCCATGAGGACAATGAGGTACCACAAGGACCTGCACTCAGCTAGTCATAGGAAGAGCTACATGGATGTCATTGTGAAAGTTTTGTGCGCACAATGATGGGAAGTGTTATTTGGGTACTCTCCCATTCTAAGAATCTAGGCTGTTTGTAGTTTGTGATAATTTAATTGATGTCTGATGTCAACAGAAGTTATGAAAGAAAGTTACTATGTCTGTTACATTACATATTGAATGATCTGTCCCTTCAGTCTGTATACTTCTAGCCAATTTTCAGTGAAGCTCATAATGTACCAATGCATTTGGTCAATGGTTCACTACACAATTAAAAATGTTGAAATGTTGACATGATTGGAACCACATTACACACACATATGCGCACATAAAAGTGAGTTCATCCATTGTCTAAGGTTATTTTCATATACTGAACATTTCTATGAGTATTTTTTAGAAATATGATTGTATATTTTGTTACATGGTTTGGTGTAGTAAGCAATGTTAAATCTGAATTTATAGTGTACATTTGTGCAAGTTGCCTTTCTTAATATATAGTATATATGTATGTATATGTGTGTGTGTATATATATATATATATATATATATATATATATATATATATATATATATATATATATATATATATATATATGTATATATATGTATATATATGTATATATATATTATATATATATATATATATATATATATATATATATATATATATATACATATATACATATACATATATATATATATATATATATATATATATATATATATATATATATATATATATATATATATATATATATACATATACATATACATATATATACATATACTGTCGACCCTCGATTTAACGGATTAATGCGGAGGGAGCCCTGTCCTTTGGTGTAAAAAGTCCGTTGCTTGGTTAAAGGCCATAATATGACAATTCGGAAAAAAATTAGGGTAAAACGCATAACTTTTAGGCAAATAATATAGAAATCTTATATAACCGAATTAAACCTAATATAACCTAATCTAACCATAACCTAACCTAACCTAATCATAACATAACATAATTAATCTAACATAACTTGAAAGATGTTTTGCCAGGTAAACAATGGTGAGCACAGCCTGAAACCTTCACAGATGTGTTGAGTACACTATGTATAGTATGTACAACTTCATATTTATGTCGATATCATCCGAGCAGTAGGTATGCAGATTTACCCAAATACTTTTTAGCTTACCTTAACCTAAGTTGTATGTACAGTATTTACAGGTGGACTTAATGGTTACTCCGAGTCAAAGGGAAGTGTCTGGGTGCAGCCATTAATATTTTTGCTCTGCCCACAATCAGCTGATGTATACCTAGGCTCCGCCTTCCTCCTCCTTTTAGGCATCAGTGTTGAAACCAACATGG
>JAXIVD010002075.1:55000-67983 GCA_036785275.1 Cancer borealis
ATAGCAGGTGATACAAATAAGTGTTATATACGAAATTAAATGAAGGTATTTCATATACATGTATGATGATGTGGCATTTCAGGTCAGGCGATGTTGCCACTCGACCCGAGGCAGGATTTTCCGTGTCTCATCCTGTGTTTCTTTTCACCACTGGGTATCTCAAGAGCATATAACAAAAAATATTATGTAAATTATCAGTCTCATTTTCACTTATATAATAACCAGCACCTTTACTGTATTTAATTTACTTATGGCATAATCACCTGCAGAGATCTTCATGTCTCTAATAACTTCTTTTTTTTTTTAGCGAAGTTATGTATTAAATTGAATAAAGAACTCTTATTCCATTTTCTTTGAAGTAATGAGAGATATGGCAACGTCGCACGGATTATCGGCCCCACCCTATAGGTCAGTACATATTGGTTTAGGTTATGGTTGATGTAATAAGTCTAGCCCTTCCTTCCATGTAGGGACCGAACCTCATCACTTCCTATACTTTCTCTTCAAATTTAGTTTGCTCATCCTCATCATTTAGCTTTTTAGTGTTTCCTATTTCTTTGTTTCTTCTTTATCTCTATTTTCAAAGATATAGTGTTTTCTTTTAAACGATATATTATTACATTCTTTTCTCCTGTTGCATCTCTGACTATATTTTTTTTGTCTTCATTACTTTTTTTTTTATGTTTTCTTTGTGGTCCATTTGTTGTTCAAATATTTCCTTGAAGCCCAGTTCATATTTATCCTTTTCTTCTCCAGTTTTTTACTTTGTTATTTACTAAATCCTTAATTTCCTCCTTAACCTCATGCTTTGCACCTCCTTGGGTCCTCTTTAAGTGCTCATTTTCTTTCTCCAATTTCTCAATCTCTTTTACCCTCTCATCATTTACGTTCTTGAGATTGTCAATTTCGTTTCTAACTCAATTTTTTCTTTACGCCATTCAGTAAAACTTGATTCCCAGTCATTCATCAAATACAATATCTTCTCAACTGATTATTTACATCCACTACATCCACTCACCTCTTCCATTAATTGCCTCATCTCTTTCATTCTTCTATTTTTTGTAATTTCACCATGGTTTTGGTAATATCCACATCTGCATTGAAACCTTTGAATCCAGCTTGGGGCAAATCTAATGGAGCTTGGGGCAAATCTAATGGTTCTTTCAACAGTTCCATCACGGCTTTTTCAATCCACCACTTCACTCAAGCATCTGTCCTGTGTTTTTGGCCTTCCCCAAATCATTCTTTCCTACCTCGTAGACAGGACTACCCTTCAACAGCTGTCACATCATATAACCACACTAGGCCTATTTTTAAGAGTCCCTTCTTGCTTCCTTCTGTTTAGGTTCGATCCTATGTGTGTGTGTGTGTGTTGTGTGCGTGTGCACAAATGCATGTGCATACATTATTCTTTCTCCAACTATGGTTATTAGGAAAAATGGTGTCTAAAGGGTTTGCTGTATTGAGAATTATTCGTCATATTTGTAAAATAACATTTGATACTAAAAATTATGTTCCTCATTTGTAAGCATCAAAATATATTGATTAAACTGATGGCATAAACAGATTTAATGACAGTTAAGTGTATTGCTGTTTGTAGAAAAAAAAAAGCATCATCAAAGGCATTTAACAGCGTTGGGTCACACCCACTACACCCGTAGTGATGGTACTTCAATGCACTACTCAATTGGTTTACCCATTATAACACCAAAGTTAATGTCTGCTTCACTATTAATGTTTTTCCTTGGCTCAGTGAAGGAAAATTTCTGACAAATGACACAATTAGATTTATAAAAAGCACCAAGGCATGCCATTCTTACGTGACTCTCACTGATCTGCTTCAATATACATTGCTTCCTGCCTAGTCAGTATCAGAAAATATAGTTTTGTAAGAAATTGGTGCACTAGAGATGAATGAAATTTCTTATTTTTATGAAAAAATGAACTTGGCTTTGTTTCATATTTACACCAAGTGCAAAAAAAAAAGCTTGACAACATTGACAATTTTGACTGCTGGTATGTGATAACCAATGGACATGGGATATAATAAAAACAAATCTTGTTCACTATTTCGAGTGTAATGTTTAGTTATACCTCCTCTAGCTTTGATAACTAACTTGGTGCATTCAGGCACAGAGGACAAGAGTTTCTTCAAGTGATATGCATCTATGTCATGGAGCTATAATTGTTTTAGCAAGTTCATGAGTTGGGACACAAGATAGAAGGTATATCACATTTATGGACGTCTTTCATGTTGAACCAACAATCTCTTGTTTGCTTTTTAGCATACCATAGCGCCATATCACCTCTGATGTCTAGCACTTACTTTATTTGCATTAATTCACTCACTCACTTTTTTGGAGTTTAATTAGGTGAACTCCTAAGCCAATCTAGTGCCTGTACATTGTTTTTATTGAAGAAATGTTGTTACTTTGTTTTATGGTTTAGGACAGAGTCATGCATGAAAAAGACGTATCTATAGATGTTGGGACATGTTAGCATATTGTCCTTAACATACCAGTCATGATTCATTGTTATATACTTGGGTAGAGAGTAGACTTCTCCATGAATTCATTAACTGCTGAAGCAGCCCTACATTGTATCAGCATCTCTGTGTTGGATGGCCCGTAGGCCCCCTTACCTTCCTTTGATGTGTTGTAATGCAACATGTTATTTCTTCACTCGGAATTACCTCTAACGAGTCCTCTGCTGTAGTAGAGAAACATTTTCCTTTGGTAATCAGTACCTGCATTTTCCCATGTCATCCAATTTTTTCTTAGGCATCATATTATAAAATAGAAAGATACAGCAGAGAACATGCTGCACCATGCAAAAGAGGCAATGTGAACAAGACCATATCCAATTTACTCATCCTCTCCTGGCTAACTAGTTGTTTAAGCTGTAGAGAGCCTAGAGTTACAACTTAATGCCATAACCTGTATATAAACCAATGGCAAAAACCTTCACATTGCTATGCACATTGGCATGAACACACACACACACACACACACACACACACACACACACACACACACACACACACACACACACACACACACACACACACACACACACACACACACACACACACACGCACACACACACACACACACACACACACACACACACGCACACACACATACACGCACACACACACACACACACACACACACACACACACACACACACACACACACACACACACACACACACACACACACACACACACACAGAAAGAAGTTTGCTGGGAAGAGTGGTATACTGGAGGAAGGGAATAATCATGGCGTGGTATACTGTTGGATTTGGTAATGAATAACATTATGACAGTGGATTAAAGAGAACACAAGATTTAGAGTTAACAAAGAACCATCAAGACTAGATCTACTATTGACAAAGGAACTGGAAATAATAAGAAAAGTAAAATAACAGTCCCCACTAGGAAAGAGTGACCATGTACTTATTGAATTCGAAGTAAATGATAGCATAAAAGAAGGGAAAAGAGATAAAAACAAGAATGGAAGATGCAATTATGATAAAGGAGACTGATGGATTGAAAAAAAAATTTGCAGACAGACTGAAGTAGTTTTCATGCAACAAGGAACACTCAGAAGAAATGGGATGAGTTCATCTGAATATATACGGAGGGCATAGATAGATATGTCCCAAAAATTATTATTAGAGAAAAAAAAATGAATGAATGGTTTAATAGAAGATATGAATTAGCAAAATTGGAAAGAGAAAAAAAATATATAGAACAATTGGAGGAAGAAACTGATGTGAAAAATACAAAACAACTAGAAATGAATCTGAAAAGAAGAAAAAAGTAACTTTGAGAGAAATATAATCGAAATATGTAAAATTGAACCGAAACTTCTGTTTAAGTTATAAATGGAAAAAATTATAAAAGGGAGGGAGTAGATAAGCTGAAAGTAGAAGGCACAGTGTACAAAGATGCATTACAACAGGCTGAGGTGAATAAGAGATTTCAGATTGTATTTACAAGAGAAGGTGAATTTATAATGAATAATATTATAGCAATGGAAAATTGAATGGAAAACATAAAAGTAGACGTAATATAAGTAAAACAACTGATGGAAAGCCAAGATGTGAGAAAAGTACTGGGTCCAGATGGAGTGTTAAATTGGATAATGAAAGAATGCAATAACCAGCTGGCAGGAAAGTTACATAGTATAATTGAGAGTTTACTAAAAGAGAGCAGAGTACTGCTAGATTGGAAAAGAGCAAATATTGTGCCAATTCACAAAGGAGGAAACAAAGAAGAACCATTAAATCACAAACCAGTATTATTAACAAGCGTTGTGGCAAAAATTTCTGAAAAAATAGTGAAGGACATATGGTTGAAGTTTTTGGAAGAGACAAACACACACCCAATGATCAAACAAAAACTGGAATATGCAGAAGTAATATGGTCCTCGCACAAAAAGAAGCATGTGTTGAAATTAGAACGAATACAGAGAATTGCAACTAAGATGGTGCCAGATTTGGAAGTCCTAATATATGAGGAAAGATGAAAAGCAATGCTTCTAACAACACTAGAAGAAAGAAGAGAAAGAGGTGACAGTTTCAATATATAAATTGATGAACAATCTGGAGGAAACAGATAGGAAAGATCTAATATTGAGAAGAAAAGGAGAGGCTAGAAATTTGAGGGGACACAAGAAAACATTGCAAAAAGGAATTTGCATGAACGAAACAAAAAAGTACAGTTTTCCCCAGAGAAGTACAGATACTTGGAATGGACTGAAGGAAGAGGTGATAATGGGAAAGAATGTACATCAATTGAAAGAAAAACTATGCAAATGTAGATACGGAGACAGGACCACACGAGTGTAGCTCAGACCCTGTATATTACAACTAGGTAAATATAACTTGGTAAACACACACACACACACACACACACACACACACACACACACACACACACACACACACACACACACACACACACGGTCCAACCCAAAGATTGGTCACTATGAGCTTTGAGCTCTTTCCATAGGGGGACGGCCGGCTGTCTCGAGAGAGACCAGCAGCAGACTGTGACAAAATACACACAGAAAAATGGAGTGAAGTTGTTAGGAGGGTTGAATAAAGTATAGATTACGGAATAGGGAGTATATGGAATGGTAAATAAGAGGAAAGCAGGGAAAGCTGCAGGGTTGGATGGGTGTGCTGTGGAATGTTGAAAAGTAGTGGTACAATTATGATTGAGTGTTTAGTAGGATTGTTAAATGTGTGTGTGACCAGTATGGTACCAGTTGATTGTACGTGTGCATATGTAGTTCTCTTGTGTAAAGGTAAAGATGATAAGTGTGATTGTGCAAGGTTTAAGGGTATAAGCCTGTTTAGTGTAGCAGGTAAAGTCTATGATAAAGAGAATCAGAGAGAGGACAGAAGACATTATATTTAAGGAGCAGCGTGGCTTTAGAAGAGGACAAAGCTGTGTGGATCAGGTGTTTGCTATGAGACAGATGTGTGAAAAGCTTTTGGCAAAAGGAAAACAAACAAGTAATCTCGACCAAAAGTTACACGTCTTCCCAACATTGTATCTCGGCTGTGTTGTAATCTAGACAATTATAGTTTGACTCATTGTGGAGAGGAAGGATTGGCAGTGAAAAAATGATAAAAGTTATTGTTTCCATTCAAAATTACCATACAAGGCACTGATGAAAAACACAGTTCTGTGAAATTTATCAAAATTGCTCATGCGCTGAAAAGCTCACAATCACTTTTGTAGTCCAAAGCCGAAGGGTTAAAATTAAAGGATGGTGTGTCTGTGACAGCAGCAAAGTCTTCGTATACAAGGTCAGATATTACAAACAATGGAAAAGATGTTATTTACATGGCTGATCATAGTAAACCAACAGTCTTCCAGTGTTTCATGCTAGCATGTGCAGGACAAAGCCACTGAAAATTTTGAACACTTAAAGTTGCAGGAGGAAGGTTAAGTGCATCTGTTCATTGCAAACCCAGGCTGTCTCATGAACTTTTGTTGAGAATACCATAGTAATTCTGGATAAAAGACCTAAATATCAAACGTGCATGCTTTATATACCATAAAGTAATACAACAGATTGTTTGATACAAAGAACTTCTGCAGGAAAAGAGGATGACATTGCAAGTAACACTCAGTGACAATTTTTTAATAACCATTGATTCTGATGACTCAGCCCAGCACATCAAAAGAGGGAGTGCATCTAACACCACTTTCCTCCTCACCCAATCCATCAAAACCTGACATGGATGATGAAGAAGAGTCCATTTCCTTTCCTCCTCCTCCCACCCCTTAAGTCCTTCCCTTCTAACCACACATCGGTCCAATTGTGCCTGCTGCCAACTGTATAGTGAGAGTTTCTGTTATTAGTTCATTCTTAAGTTGGTTTTATATTGATTTTTTCTTGAAATTGTGTTTAGGGAACTTTAATTCTTTGTTATTATGAACTTGTATGCACTTGTGGAACACATCTCTGCTGAATTCCATTATTCCATATTGAAATATTCGTTTCAAAAATTTCAAAAGTTACAATACAAGAGCATTCCATAAACCTACTTTCTGAAGCCTAATTAGGAGGCCTACGATGGCAGCATCACTAAGGTGTGGCGGAGGGGAGGGGAGCCTGGAGGGTTAGTAAGGTTCACCTCCACCCACCACCCACTCAAGTACAGTAAAGTCTTCTCTCTGCCTTGGCTGCTCTTAATGCTTACTGATAGTCTAAACTTTACTAGTTATCATCAGCGTGGTCCGCATTCAGCTAAAGGATGACATGTCTGCTGTTAACATTGATGATCATTCAGACTGTACCTGCTGAAGCTTCAAGAACAAAATAACAATCTCAGTCAAATAGTAATTATGTCCAATTATCAATAATTATTATTAAGCACTGGAAGTAGTCACTATTAAAACAAGTTTTTATTCTTATTTGTATTAATTGATAATATGATGACTCCCATTCAATCAATGAGTTGGTCAAATAATCAATTTGTTACTCAAATAATTATGGGTGAATTGATTGCTGTGCCTAGTACGTGTACGTGTACGTGTACGTGTACGTGTACGTGTACGTGTACGTGTACGTGTACGTGTACGTGAAGGATTACAGTGATGAATGAAACTTGAAAACTGTTTGGTTGGATCTCTAGATATTCACATTTATTGGCAAAGTTTGAATACGATTTTTGGCAAATAAGGAGTCAGGCACTTAAACATAGCTTAGAGTTTATCATATATATATATATATATATATATATATATATATATATATATATATATATATATATATATATATATATATATATATATATATATATATGTGTGTGTGTGTGTGTGTGTGTATGTGTATATAAATGTGTGTGTGTGTATATGAATGTGTGTGTGTTTTTCCCTACTTTAATCCCTTTTTTTTTTGTGAGTTCTTCTGTTATATGATAAAATCAAGAACTTCCACTTTGTTGGATAATAATTACTATACCTACAACATTCCATCATGTGATTTATGTTTATTTATTACTTTTTCTGTTCAGCGCAGGATATAAAATCATATTTATGAATGATTTTTTTTTTATATTCAGCTTGTTTAGTCTTTTACATGTGAGGTGGCATCTAGAAAAAGGACACAAAGTAAAATATGAAAAGAGAGGACAATTAGAATAGGAAAAAAATAAGAATATACTGCACTTATTCTTGTGGAAAGTAATACGTATTTTATTTTGGGAGGGGAGCCCACCCCTTCACATGCCCTCCACTTTTTGGTAGACTTTTCCAAAGTGAAATTCTTTCAATTGCCACAGCAGATCATCTGTCTTCGTCTCACCCTGTCCTCTGCTTTTTCCTATCTCGCCAACAGTCTGCATCTCCTTCATGGTATCCACAAACCTCTGGTCTTTCTCTTCTCTTGACTGGCAACTGAGAGTACATAACTATATTAAAAATTCCCATGTTTCAAGAACTATCAGAAAATGTTGATATTGATTAACCAGCTCTAACTGCAAACTACCTGTGTCCTTACAATTGAGCAATAAGGTAATCTCTTTACTTTAAGAAAATTTCTTTCCTACCCATCTTCATTCTTTGTAATTATTTGAGATTCTCAAATTATGCTCTGCCTCCTACGCTCGCTTTATGCTATTCACCATTTAGTTTGTGAAATCCAAGAGTGGCTGTTTCGCCACAATGCCCGTAAAAAGTCTAGCTATTTCTGCTGTGTTCCAAACCGTGCTGGTATTACAGGTTATAAATGTATCAAATCAGTTGCCCATTCTGATGCTATGTTAGGATGCCATCGTTTCACAAAAGTCCCAACCTGTGATTATTTCTCTTCTCAAATTGTAAGCTTTGTGCTGTTAAACCATCCATCTCTCCTTAGTCAGACCCATGTCAGAAGAAAAGACAGTGGGAGACTGCAATTACATGATTATGTATAGACAGTACCAACCTCATTCACTCTTTTATTACGTCACACTCCCCACCGGCCTTTTCTCTGACTTGTAATACCCCACTCTCTATATAACACATTCCTCTATTTTATTCTTGCTACACTGCTGCTTAAATTGCAGCATTTCTTCACTTAGCCTATCTATCCTGACCTCCTACCTACTGCCTTAATAGTATTCTTACAGATTAATCACATTTCTCCTTTGATAATATTATTTCCTTCCTGTGACAAACCCACATCCTCTGTTTGATCTGACCCTTTTGCTTTAACTCGCTGTTCTTTCCTTCTTCCTTCGACCCACCGCACCACCCACCTCTCTCTATTGTACTGAATTCTAATTGCTATTATGCATTTTACGAGGCTATCTCTTCACAGCTGTTGTTATGGTAGCATGTCAACAAGGTACAGTCAAAGTATTCATGTTGCCTGTTTCAGAGGGATTGAAAATTGTAAATATTCAGTGTAGGTCAGCAGTGTATATGTTATGGGTTTTGGTGATGCTCTTAAACTATCTCTCTTCTGTAGCTTATATTTTGTGTAAGGATACCTTTTTCTGCCCTTGGTTAAGATAACTTACAAATGTGAAAAATATGCTAATCCTGTCTGATACTGTTTTTACACCATACCCTTCACAGATTCAGCTTTCAATCCATATGTTTTCATCCATTTTCTCATTTGATTGACTATTCTATTTTTTGCATATCTGGTAGCAGTGGAGGAACTATAATAAGAACAATTGCAATGCAAGATACAATAACCGTACTAGAGTATACACTGCTATTGAAACCTGAAGAAGCCACTCTTATTAGTGTAAAGGGATTAAAACAGAATGACGAGTAAGTGATGTAAAGAAGGCAGTCAGAGAGTGGGAGACTGAGTCAGAAGGAGTACCATGGCAAGACAAAGCAGGGTAGACAATTGGAGAGTAGGTTGTAGTAGTAGAGGCACAAGCTCTTAATGCTAACACTACACCAGCTGACAGTGAGATTGTAGTATGCCTAAAAGGTGCTGTAACACATATATAGGCTGCAATCAAAAATATGGATGGATCTACCATTGTTTTGTTTTTTCTCGCATAATATAACTTATATTTGGAAAACAATGTTGATCATTTGGATTAAGATTACCCTTATCTTGCATGTAATATTGTGATGATTTTTACTAATCAAAAACATTAATAACTCAAACAGCCATGAGGCCATGCAACAGCCATGAGCCATCAGCTTGCTTCTGCTTACTTCCCCATTAGTCCTTTACTGTACAGCGGAGTGATGGTGTTAAGTACATTTGTTAACAACACAACCTGTTTTTTTTTTTAATTAGAATGTATTCATTCCCATAAATTGAGTGAAAGTGATCATAATGACTCAATGATGTGCGCGTGTGTGTGTGTGTGTGTGTTCTGGATGTCCAACATACAATTAAGATACTGTAACTCATGAAATTCATAAAACATTTAAACTAGGCTCACAGTATATCCTCAGTTTTGGGAGGAGGCCTCGCTTAAGTGGCAAGAGACATGATTTCAGTTTGTTGTGTATGTCAACAAAACCAACTAGAAGAGGAATAATTTTTGAAGAACAATTTATGATAGATGAACCTTTTTTTCATGTATATACCTGTGTTGACAATAAATTATATCATTTTGCATTGTTGATTTTCTCTAATTACTCTTAAACTTTTTTTTCTTCCATGGATGCCATCTCATATGTTTAGGAATACGAAGTTGTATAAAGTAATATTTATTCTTATATATATTTTGGTCTCTGCAATACATATTTATAAATAATTAGAAAATTTTTTATATCAGTATTTGATTAAATTAGTATTTACTTTTGTTGCAGCACTACCATATGAATTGCTTAATTATGTGGATTAAGATTCTAAATATTTAATTTATGGAATCTTTTTGCCTCATAATGACCTTCACTTTGTTATTCAGTCTTGTTATTCAAGCTTTCAATAGTCCTCATGTTGAATGTGTAGAGTGAGATTAAATTTACTAACAATTCACTAAATGTATCACTTATTTTTTTATATAATAAATAGTATATTGCCACTGATAGACTAAATAACCTCAACGTATGCGGCGATTGCAAGGTGTCATCTGAAGTCAAAACTCAGGTGCCTTATAACGCTTGCAATCACCTGGAGAGCGCCACGGAGAGTGAGTCATACGTCTGGCAACACGGATTGGCAGAAGGAAAACTTGCCACGAGAGGAGGAATATGTCATTCAGTCAAGCAAAGAAGCAGTAACAAACTCAAAAGAACACAGCATACTTAAATGCTTACAAGAAACAGAAACAACTACTAAAGTAGATGCAAGGCTGAAAACCAATCAAAAGTGGCACATAGAACTGGAAATAAATTTAGAAAAATAATAATTATCTACGTTCTTGTTGAGTGGGTCAGGTCTATGCATTTTTCTTTTAATTTCTTATTCTATTTTTTATTGTTGAGTTTTCTTGCAATAATTGATTATGTTTCTTATGAAAAAAAAATTGTAGGATGTATTGTTTTGAATTTGTTTGCTCTTTTTTTTTACGTAGCAATAGGAGCCAACATCTAAGTTTAGGTGTCTTCGCTGGTCTGCGTTGCTCTCCCTCCGGCAGCCAATCCAGCCATCAACAGTCCTGGCGGTGAGACATGCTTCTGTAGTTTGTATTCTTAATATATCAAGTGTGTGAAGATGATAACGGTTACTGTTTAACGAAAATTTGCAAGCATTACATGTATATTATCTAATCGTGTGTGGTGTGTGTGTGTGTGCGTGTGTGTAGTTCGCCATGGTTTGGGGGATCACGTGCTGGACTCGTGACCATCAGTCATTACTTTCCCGGAGAAAAAAAAAAAAGTTTTTAGCGATGGATCTATGAGTGAAACCTATCACACATCCCCCTTCCCTTGCTCAAGGGGACAGTAGCCACTCCCTGTCAGTGATAAATCCTTAGAAACTTGAGAGTGAATTCACAGAGTCGCTGATTAACTTAAAATCACTCACTTTTCGTCCAAATATCTTAACTTTGTATCATAACTTGGGTATGAAAGAGCACAGATTGGATGACATGGGCCCCTGGTGGCACCATAAACAATCTTGGCCGCACCAACACCTGTTGGTGTCACCTGTGATTTACAAAATAACTAGAAAACTAAAGACTCATTCACATGAGACACAAAAATAAAAGTTGTTTATCCCATGTGCGGCGGTAGTCAATTTTTTTTGTGAGAGAGAGAGAGAGAGAGAGAGAGAGAGAGAGAGAGAGAGAGAGAGAGAGAGAGAGAGAGAGAGAGAGAGAGAGAGAGAGAGAGAGAGAGAGATTATATTATAATATGAGGTATTATTTCTTGTCCTTAAGATAGGTAGCACACAACAGCTCACCTTTGGGCATCCTGTAATTTCTATTGAGTTAAGATGTGTGAGAGAGAGAGAGAGAGAGAGAGAGAGAGAGAGAGAGAGAGAGAGAGAGAGAGAGAGAGAGAGAGAGAGAGAGAGAGAGAGAGAGCAGAAGCGGTGACTGCATGGCACCAAAGGATGTGTTGGATAGAAGGACAACAATATTATTAAGGCTTCTAAGAATGAGGTCAGCTATGAGGTCCAGATGGAGAAGGAATCGGCGATGACAGCTGAGTGTTGTCCTTGAGGCCCGCGTGAAGGTCCGTCTGCCCGTTCAACAATTAAAACCACCTAATACAGAGTGGGCCAAATTACGTGCCGAGGAAGTTGAACCCCAATAAATACAAACCAAACACACCTGGTTATGTAATGATCCGAAGCATCGCACACTTCATTTAAATAACCTGGCTCAGCTTTTTTGGTGAAACTAATAATCAAGTTTTAATGTGATAAGGTTAATTTTGACGGTACTCTGGGGACTCAGGGTGTTTATTATCATCGGAAACACATTAACAACCAAGCTGCTGCAGGAGGACTCATTTATTTGATTGATGTTGTTTGCCCTTGCTGTGACTTACTGGCTGAACTTTGCATGTTTCCATCTACAAAAGCAGCTGTTGTGCATGAGTAAACTATTCATGACATATTAATTATCATTATTTATAATACGTTTCAAGTGTTCTTTAGTATTTGAATGTTTCAAGTCAAGAACTAATTATAACAATCATAACATAACACATCTTGATAGGAGAATGCATAGTTTAAAGGTTTACCTTCATTATACACACTGAACCCACTCACACACCGGATGTGATTCTGCGCTCCTCTCAGCATGGCGAAGAGACGTCACATTATGGTGTATCAAATATCCTTAAGAAAGTAACTCTCAAACTCGCCCACGCAGCAGGTCAGAGTGTATGGAGGTCGAAGGCCAGCGCGTGGGCCGGGGACATGGCAGGCCCAGCACTTCCCCTTGCTAGGCCGCGCCTGCCACGTGCCGGAGGACCGCGCCGTGTCTCTGTGCCCACCCGAGCATCTTGTTCGCTCCCTTCCGCACCAGTGGCCCCGCCGTCATGGGGAGGTCTGCGAATCTCCTCTTCCTGGCGGCTCTTGTAGCTGTCTCCGCCGGCTGCTACC
>JAXIVD010002076.1:0-2500 GCA_036785275.1 Cancer borealis
CACACACACACACACACACACACACACACACACACACACACGCACACACACACACACACACACACACACACACACACACACACACACACACACACACACGCACACACACACTTGTTGTATCCCTTTGGTAGCCTCCCTCGCATTAAACAAAAAAAATCATGTGTTGAGGTAGGCGTCTTCTATCAAATTGAAGAAACTTTGTTATGTCGTTAGGAGCGGATGTGACGTGCAAAGTGACGTCACTAAAGGCTGTGCATTATTTCTCATTTTAAAAGAATAAATATATTAAATCAACTTCATGAATTAGATGGACAGACAGATAGATTGATAGCGAGATACAAGAAGAAAGTAGGAAAACAATTAAAAGAAAATAAGATGAGATAGATGTCACACAACTAAATAATCAAGTGTAAGATGCTCACCGTCCGAATATTTATCCAAAAGACAAGCGCTAACAAATGTCACATAATTAAATAAAAGAAGCGATGAGACAAAGGCAGCAGAACTAAGTAAAGCAATCAACAAGCCTAAGATTTGCGATATCCATAAGTTCAGATGAAAAAAATATCAGAAGTGGCCAACAAATGGTACCAAGAGAAGGGCGACAAATAGGAGACGACTTGGCGTGGGCAGAACTCAGTTGTTTACTTCGAAATGTGGAAGTGGCGGTGTCACAAACGGCAGAAAGATGTATACTTGAGCTAATGAAATATACTGAGGATGGAGGACAAAACCGAATCAGATACAATAGTGTGGATATTTGAACGAAGAGAAACAGTCGTCCTAGGGAACTGTAATAGACTAGAGGGACGGAGAGTGTAGAGGGTTTAAAGAGGTCATTGTCCTGAATTATACTGGCAGTGACGCTGATATGAAAATAGATGTGTAGGTAGACAATTTTAGATGTAGATAAAGCTAGACAAATGAATAGATGTACGTAGATAAGCAGATAGATGAGTGTAGATATATATACATATAAGTTGATGAATATAGATAAAGATGTCTAAGTAGAAATGTTGATTTTTTTTTTTTATCAAGATCAGTCCTTCTCAAATTCTTCAGTTCATCGACCGCTCCATGAAGCTTCAGATTGTTCATTGGCCTTCAAGGACTTACATATCATATGAAATTGATTTGGTAAACACAACCCTAAACAATAGTACTACAGTTGATGGAGCTCAACTTATGGCAGCTTTCTCTGGCAGTCAACCATCCAACCCCGAGTAACGTTGTCTCGCTGCAACCCACCACCTCAACTTCAGGACAACTAAGATCTGCGTGGACCTCTACAGGGACCATAGAATATTGATTGATCCCCAATTGACATACCATCATTTATCCAGTCCACATTTACTTACAAGCCATTCATTACCCTTTGGATAGTCGGTGTTGACCACTTTAAGCACACCAGACTAGTAAGCTGAGTCACAGGCAATACTGGCACAGACAATACTGTTGCGAAGGACAACTTCCAAGGACATCACCATTATTATTTTGGCGACGACCAGGGCAGTGTCAGGCGCCTCCTTCTCTGCGTGGCGGTGGACAGTGATGCAACAAGGCGGCTCTTCTTACAGTCATCCTCACCCTCTCCACCACCCACACACTCCACGCCTCTCCCACCCATCCCTCCCACCTAAATCCTCCAGACCCCCCTTCGCCCACAGTCCCTGACCCTCCCTTGCGCATCCTCGCCGCCCAGCTGAGAGGTAATCTGAGTGTCTGGACTGAATTTTCAAGGACGAACCCGAATTGGGGGAGGACCGTTAGATTGAGTAGTGGTTTTGGTAGTGGTGGTGGTGGTGATAGTGGTGGTGGTGATTATGGTGGTGGTGTTGAAAATGGAATGGGTTCAAGTTGAATCGCTTCCATTTAGTAATTGTGATAGTTGTGTGCTTATGTGTATGTGTGTATATATGTGTGTGTATGTGTGTATGTGTGTGTGTGTGTGTGTGTGTGTGTATGTGTGTGTGTGTGTGTGTGTGTGTGTGTGTGTGTGTGTGTGTGTGTGTGTGTGTGTGTGTGTGTGTGTGTGTGTGTGTGTGTGTGTTAGTTTTGTAATATTTTGATTATAATTACCTTACTTATTCATCATTATTACTGAGTGGAAACGATGGAGAAATCAAGTGTTTCTGCTTCATCCCGTGAGCCGTTTTTCCCACTATCTTCCATTCACTTGTCTCACCTATACAACACAACACAACACAACATTATTATTAGTGTTGGTGTAGTGGTAGCGTGCTTGGCTCACAACCGAGATGCCCTGAGTTCGAATCCTGGGTTTGGTGGATGGATACAAAAAAGGGTTTGTCTTCTTTAGCCTTGTATAACCCTGTTCACCCAGCAGAAAATAGGTACAGGAGTAAGCCGAGGAAGTGTGACCTTGCAATCCCAGCCAGACGTGGAAGGCTAGGCTAGGCTAGGCTACTCTCCTGTATGTGTGAGTGTGTGTCTAGCTGTGTGTCGAGTGTTTCTGCTAAGAGGGGTAAAACGGGTATGG
>JAXIVD010002076.1:7500-20000 GCA_036785275.1 Cancer borealis
GATTTCAGTGCAAGTATAGAAATGGAGGACATACATAATACTCACGTTACATCACCGATTCCTACTCATTTAGTATGAAACAAAAAACTTGTGTGGCTTCTTTTACTCACAATGATCTGAATACTTTTATAATTCAATTAGTATTATGTTTGCGGCCTCTATTTGCATTGTAATTATCACGGTAAATATATTAGGATGGGTTACAGAACAGCCTGTTACTTTAGTGATATCATGATGTGATCTGCAGGGCGGCGTGGGCCAGACAGGGCGCCGGTGTGAAAGTGTTGACGATTAACGAGGCTTCATAAAAAGGTGTCCGAGCCGAGCCAATCTTGGCTCAGCTCATCAGGTGTTCATCCGTTGCGTGTTTGGCAATAAATAGGCACCTGGGAAAACTAGGGATCATAAATGAGTAACTTGAATGTCATGTTTAGTCCTGTGTCAATGGAAGAGAAAGTCTTATGCATCCCAACACTCAAGCACCAGAGGCTGAGACGAGACCCGACGCCACACGCATCTTAGCACTTGTTCCCGACCTGACTGTGCTTCCTTCACTCTCTTTTTCGTTTGTCATTCAGCTTTGTTCTTGTTTCCACACCTTTATGCAATTTGCTGTTCCTCCACTAATATTTTTCCTTGTCTTTTCTTTCTTATCTTTTGTGTATTTTGTATTTTTGTTTGTGTCATTATTTTGTTGTGTTATCTGCGTCGAGCAGACCAGGGAATGTTCCGGTGGTGTTGAACATGTGGGGAAAATGAAGGAGAAACGATTGGTGACAAAGTTAACTGGATCTGACGCGAGAGGTGTGGTGACGAATGGTATGGATGGAAAATTTGAAGAGAGCGTTAGAGGAATGTTTGTGGAGCAAAGAATGGCGAATTGTTTTGAATGCATAAATAGAGACGCAGGTTCTCTTGCACCTTATCTGATTAGCTGATCGGATCAGGTGCGAAGAAAGGAATGTTTATTTTTTCTATGTTGCGGCAGAGGTAGAGCAGCTTTGTGATCAGGCCTTGCCACAGAGATCGCCGGTTGTGCTACGTGACTAACCCTCACGCAGTGTGTATATACAATGAGGACCAGTCCCTTCTTCCCGAGAGAACTAGAGACAAAGATAGCAGGAAAAGTATTTGGTATATATATGCATGCATGTATGTATGTATATATGCACGTATGTATGTATGTATGTTTGTATGTATGTATGTTTGTATGTATGTATGTTTGTTTGTATGTATGTATGCATGCATGTATGTATGTATGCATGCATGTATGTAGGTATGTATGTATGTATGTTGACACCTTGTCTCGGCTATCTCCTTTAAGAAGGATGTCAGACTGGTATATAAATAAATGTGTAAATAGACGTCAAAGCAAGTTTTGCATCATCACATGTATTATTTTTTCTTGTTTCATAATTGAAAAAGAAAAAAAACATCACGTTTTATTTTCAATATTCCATCACTATAATAGAACATTGTTATTCTTATGATAATTGTCTATTATGTATTTTTAGTTTTGAATTATTGAATTGTCTCATTTTCCTTTAATTCAATATTTCAGTGTGGAAACAAACATTGTGTCTCCACGTTCATTTATTTACTTTGTCATATCAGTATACTGTCGTCAGAATATGCACTTAATCTCCACTTTATCCCTTCACAAGGCCTCTTCTTTCAGCAAAGTAGGCCAGACATACTTGTACACTTTGCCAAGGACACTTCGTCATCGTCTCCCCTCCCCCACCCTGCCACACAATTTATTAATACACTTCCACCGTAACAGCACGTTGCATGGGCCATCCCTGTGGAGTAATTACAAGTGACACTTTGATATAGATTGAAGGAAGGAAAGAGAAGAAACCCTTATTGATTGAAGGTAGAAAAGAGAGAAAAATAAATTACTCACTCCTACCCTTCATTTCTTCCTCTCTCCTTTCTTCCTCCTTCCTTCCTTTTCTATATTGTTTCTTTCACTCATTTCCGCCTTTCCCTTCCTGTCCTTACCTTTATTCCAGGTCCCATTTCTCTCTCTCCATCCCTATCCTTACTCAATCTCTCCCATTCCCTCCATTCCCCTCACCGTTCTCCATCCCCTCTTCCGCACAATCCCTCTCCCCTAACCATCCCTCTATACCCTCCAATACCCCTTCCCTTGCCCTACATCTACTAATCCTTTCCCCTTCCCTTCCTTCCCCTGTCCTCCATACCTTCTCCCCATCTCTTCCTTTTCTCTCCCCTTCCTCCTCCTCTCCTCCCCTTGCACTCGCTACTCATCACACACGTAAATCTGTAAGTCATCGTATGTTAGTGTCCACGTCTACTGCCATCGTGGATCATGTCTTGACGAGAAAACTGTCCCAGCAGCGCCAGGGCTAAACTTAGAGAGAGAGAGAGAGAGAGAGAGAGAGAGAGAGAGAGAGAGAGAGAGAGAGAGAGAGAGAGAGAGAGAGAGAGAGAGAGAGAGAGAGAGAGAGAGAGAGAGAGAGAGAGAGAGAGAGAGAGAGAGAGAGAGAGAGAGACGTCGTTGCCCTCAATACTTCCGTCTCAAAACTATTTGCTATGCTTTTTTTGTTTTTATTTTCTCCTTATTTTTCGTTACTTCCTTCTCTCTTTCTCCTTCATCTTATCCTCTTCCCCCCCATTCCTTCCAGTCTCCTGTTCGTATTTCTTTCTTCCGTAATTGTTCTCGTTTCTTTTTTCTTCCTTCGACTTCTTCGCCTTTTTTATTATTTTTTTGGGTCCGTCCTTACTCTTAATCGAGGTGCATTTCTTTCCTTGATTATTTAGTATTTTCTTACTCTCTTTTCGTTTACCATTCCCATCCCTTGCACACACACACACACACACACACACACACACACACACACACACACACACACACACACACACACACACCCACACACACACACACACACACACACACACACACACACACACACACACACACACACACACACTACTCTATTCATCACACACTTACGAACCCTTTACACCACATCTTGTAGTGTCAAATCCTGTGATAATTTGTCCAATCTACACTTTTTACCTTCCTCTCTTTCCCTATCACTGAGCATGAAAACGAAAGACATATAGGAAGTGAAGACGTAAATGTCGAGGAGGTTATGTACTAGGGCAACGGAGGGAAAGGAATGAGTAGTTAGAATGATGCATGAGGGGCGGAGGGAGTAGGTAGTGACAGGGAGCTAAGGTGAGGTGGTAGGGTGAAGGAGGCAAGGACAAGAGTTGACAGAAAGAGATGCTTCACTTTTGTCTACGGCAAACGACTGTCTTCAAATGGCGTTGTTGGTGAGTCAGCATCGCAGCCTCGTGTCGATGAAGGGAAGGAAGGTGGCAAGTCTCCGTCTTCTTGGCCGCCTGATTGACGTTACCCGATTGGTCTAGCGGCCGTCTAGACACCTTAGCGGAGACCCATCGACGCCAGCTTACAGAGCACCGCCGACACCTTCCTCCTTCCCCATCAGGCATCGTGGTCACGGCCGCCGGAAGATACGCCATTTTCCTAACTGCTGCTTACTCCCAATTGTCGATATCGAGGAAGTGAGTCTGACACGCATGCTTCCCTGCGCACCACTAGACACTGATGGAAATTCGGCAAGTCACGCGACGCTAAGGAGCTGCAGGTTAAAACACACACTATTGACGGGTGATTGTGACGAGACTCATTGTGACAAGCGGTGTGGTGATGCTGCATTACAGTCTAACATGTTACGTCTTCATTCCTACTTATGATTGCTTGGAGGCCAAAAATGTAGCTTTCCGGTGAACAGGTGCAATTTAAAATATCGGTGTTTTGATTATACTTATTTTTACAAACGTTTCCGCAGTTTCCATGCACTTGCGGTGGCCACTCGGCGAAGTGACTCACCCCTGCGACGCACGAGTATATCCGTCCATTGGTGATGGAGGTAACTGGTTCCTTGTGACGCTGCCGGTAGATAAATAGGTCACAGTGTTGGGCAAGGCTTCCCTTCGGCCACCATCAGGATGTACGCTTTTTATCGGTCTGACCCTGAAGAGCTTTATGTCTGGGCTGGAAGGGTTATTATCTCAAAATTACTGGCAAGATAGTTATGGACGCAGTGAGGCAGCGGCGGCGCGTTTAGAGAGGTAGAGGTGCTGCCTTTCTTTGACCAAAACTTGCACGGCAACTATCAACAAGACTATAATTTCTTCACACTCACTGCCGCCTGATGTGCTATTATTCCCTTCAACTCCGATTGCCTGGAACTTACATTTTCACCTTAAGAAACTCTTCCACACCTAAATCTTCTATCAGCTGGAGCCTCATTTCCTTGCCACCAACCCCGCCGAGCATATGGTTTTGAGTCCCTCCATCCTAAAGATTGGAGGTGCGACGTTTATAAAGACCGAAAGAATTCATCCTTACTTAAAAAGTTTTATAAGTATATACTGTGGTAAAACGAATATTTGCATGACATCGAAGAGAGAGAGAGAGAGAGAGAGAGAGAGAGAGAGAGAGAGAGAGAGAGAGAGAGAGAGAGAGAGAGAGAGAGAGAGAGAGAGAGAGGAGAGAGAGAGAGAGAGAGAGAGAGAGAGAGAGAGAGAGAGAGAGAGAGATGAAGGTATCAATGTAAGGCATCAATTATATACGGAAAGAAGCGTTATCTGGGTAATGAGGTGAAGAAAAACATAAAACGGAAAATAATGACTTGAAGAAGAAATAAAAATGCATAAAAGAACCAGATCTCGGGCGTGGAAGGGAAAGGAAGGGAAGGGAAAGGGAAGGGAAGGGTCGGCACTCACCCCGGGACAAAGACTGTACACCCTTATCAACATTCATTTCAGCACCTGAGAAACTCGTACTTTTGTGTAGACGCCTGGAGGCTTCGGGTCTCTTCTTCCTCCTCTTTTGTATTTTCCTCTAATATAATTCCTTGCTATAAAATTGTCATGCTCTCCTTTTGTGCATCATACATGGTGATATTTCTAACTGCTTCCTTCCATATACGTTGCCTGAGGGAGTGGTGGTGAGAGGAGCCTTGTTCTATTCTGTCCTGTTCTACCACACTTAGTTTACTTTTAGTGGTATACAGTTTAGCAGATACCCTTGTTAATGACCAACAGGTTTTTGGTGTTTGCTCTTCTTATGTAATTCGATGTAATTTTCCTCCTCCTCCTCCTCCTCCTCCTCCTCCTCCTCCTCCTCCTCCTCCTCCTCCTCCTTCTCCTCCTTCTACTCCTCCTCCTCCTCCTCCTCCTCCTCCTCCTTCTCCTCCTCCTCCTCCTCCTCCTCCTCCTCCTCCTCCTCCTCCTCCTCCTCCTCCTCCTCCTCCTCTCTTTTTTTTTTCACACTTTCCTCGAAAATTCCATGTAGTTTTTCTATACTACATGGTATCTCTTATTTTTCTGCCAGCTTCGGCTGGAGGGATAGGTGGGAGGGGAGGAGCCTTCCACTGTACTATCCCTTCTCTAATTCAAGTAGTTAGTGTAGCGTAGTTATAACAAACAGCCTTCGCAGGGACCCTAGGTCTGTTGCTGTTTGTGTTCCCTTGTATTCCCTAGTATTCTCCTCCTCCTCCTCCTCCTCCTGAATTAAAGTGAATTTAAAACACGTCCACTTTAAACCACTTCCACTTACATTGCAAATTTTTGCCCTGCACCCTACTTCACCTCATTATTATTATTATTATGATTTTTATTATTATTATTATTTTTTATTATTATTATTATTATTATTATTATTATTATATTATTATGATTATTAATGCTATTATTATTATTATTATTTTTTTTTTTTATTGTCAGTTGATATCTCTCTCTCTCTCTCTCTCTCTCTCTCTCTCTCTCTCTCGCTCTCGCTCTCGCTCTCGCTCTCGCTCTCGCTCTCTCCTCTCTCTCTCTCTCTCTCTCTCTCTCTCTCTCTCTCTCTCTCTCTCTCTCTCCTCTCTCTCTCTCTCTCTCTCTCTCTCTCTCTCTCTCTCCACCAATTCCTTTCCACTCCCTTATTCATCTTCTCTTTTTTTCCCTTATGATCGATCTTTTGTTATTTGTTGTCTTTATTTTATTTTCCCAACTAGCATTGTTCAATTTGTTCAATCATTTTTTGTTGTTCTCTTATTACCAAGGTCGCCTTTTCTTCTTCGTGTTGTTGTCTGAATCCTTTCATGTGAGGAAGCGCTGAAGGCGAGGAAGAGACAGCACAGTATGTTCCTGTATTGCGTATCGCTGTTGCCGTTTTCTTCTTTTTTTGGTGATGCTGTTATTTTTGTTACTCCTGCTGTGCGTGTTTTGAAGAGGAGGTAGTGGATGCTGTACTTGTGTTCAGTTGTGGTATAATGTCTGTTATAGTGTGTGTGTGTGTGTGTGTGTTGTGTGTGTGTGTGTGTGTGTGTGTGTGTGTGTGTGTGTGTGTGTGTGTGTGTGTGTGTGTGTGTGTGTGTGTATGTGGTAATGTGTTCCGTGTGTTAATATTGAAGGTTGGTGTAGTAAGCATAAGTAATATATGTATCATCTGTCGCTGTCGCTGAGGAATGTAGCTGTGTATTTGGTGTCCAGTGAATGGCTATGGGAGGAAACTAGTAAGTATTGAGCCTTAGTAGCCTTAATATAGGCAAGGACACGGTATACAGTGAAAGGCTATGACAGGACGTCATATGGACTTTCATTCTTTCATAAACCAAGAAAAAAAAACTTTACGTAAGGAAGATCATTTGTTTTCAAAACACTAATTTCAGCGTTCCTAGAATTTTGTTATTGGGAGTTAAAATATAGGAAAGTGGAAAAACCATGAGGTACAGACCACAGGAGCAAAGTGGTAAAAGGAATTCAGAAGTGAAAATATTGATTGCAACTTTTCCATTTTTATTATTAAGATAGACAGCAAAGGGATGAAAATGCTTAATATAGATAGATAGATACATAGATAGATACATAAATAGATATATAGATAGATAGATAAAATATAAGGATAGCTATGTAACATTTATGCCCTTATTTTCCTGATAACTCTTATATTTTTGTATGTTAGCTTATTTATATTACTAATCTCATCGGCGTCCTGTCCTTAATAATTGCCTTCAGTCTCAGTCTAATGCAGAGTTGAGTTTTATTTAATTTGTTATCATATCATCAGTTGGCGTACCCTGTTGATTATTAAGTATTAATGAGCTTTTAGTGTCGTATGAATCAGTCGAAGTAACTTGTAATCCTGTTACGTATAGCATTTATTGTGGCACTCAATGCAGAGGTGAATTATTAAACGCAATCGATGCGGTTTCGTTAGAAAGGTATTATATTATCGAAAAGGAATTGCAAGTATGAGGGACTAACATACTTCCATCATCTATGCCAGTGTAATATGAACTCAGGCTGATTATGTGTTAGTTAATTTAACGACAGTGAAAGTAAAAAGAAAATATTGACTATTTTCTTTATCTCACCAATACAATCTAAAATGTTTCAAGTATGCTTATATTGAGCTCGTGGCAGTTGCATTGCTTTATGAAATTAATCATTCGCGTAACAGTAGCTATGAACAAGTTAGTGAAGGTCATTGGGGAATGTGTTGAACCACCCCAAGCATTTCCTGGGGATGTGACATTATGAAACCAGAGTAAGAGCACCCACACCGAATTCACGTGACTTCACCGGGACTTTCACTACATTTTAAATGACTGGTTTGGACCTACTGACAATTCCTTAATACTATATTACTATTAATACAACACCTTACTACTCATAATACTAAAACACTATCGATACTATTATAACACTTTTTAACACTCTTGAGCACGAAGGAAAAAGTTAAGAAAACATATAGTAAGTAGCAGCAAGGTGAATATGGCAACAAGTGTATTAGTGCTTCACCATAAAGAGGGGAAAGGGGAGGGAGGAGAGGAAGTGTTAAGTAGCAGCATATATATATCGAGGCCATATCCAAGGGAGGTGTAACTTGTGTACAGCGCCGAGGCAACACGCCAAGTATACCCCCGTGGGCGACAGGGAGTCATTGGCAGGTGTGTGTGTGTGTGTGTGTGTGTGTGTGTGTGTGTGTGTGTGTGTGTGTGTGTGTGTGTGTGTGTGTGTGTGTGTGTGTGTGTGTGTGTGTGTGTGGACCGCCCTTTTTGCCCTCCCAGTACTCGCTGCCCCCGTCACTGCTTGTAACTTGTAGTAGCACCGACGCAAAAGGAGTGGGTGTTGGTAGAGGTATGTGTGTGTGTGGGGTTTTTTTTTTGTTTGACGGTGATGCTTATCGTGGTCGTCATCACCACCTGCATCATCACCTCCTTTGTTACGCTGTCGTCACATCGTCAGGCTTATTATTGTTGTTGTTGCCATCCACTTGTGTCGCGTTCTTCCCGTCACAACAGTTTGCTCCATACAAACAAACACACTGCCGCCTCACTCTCGCCCTTCCTCCCTGCCTCCGTCCCTGCCTTCCTCCCTGTCTGTCTCCCCCACCATCCACTTCACCGCCATCAACATAAGCATCACCTCATCAAGTACAACAATAATAGAGCAAGAAAATAACTAGTAAACAATATAACAACAACAACAACAACAATAACAACAAAACCCAAACGAAAATTGCTGTTATTTTACTCATAGATGCCGAAAACTGGTTCACACACACACACAACACACACACACACACACACACACACACACACACACACACACACACACACACACACACACACACACACACACACACACACACACACACACACACACACACACACACACACACACACACACACACACACACACACACACACACACACACACACACACACACACACACACACACACACACACACACACACACACACACTGCAGCGGCCAGCGGTTCTTACGTCACAGTCCTGAAAGCAACGTGGTTTTTACGGTGAATCCAGACAAATATACAACGCGTGTCAGTGTGGGAGGAGCGCCAAGTCCCCTGTAGCGGCCGGCGGGAGGGGAAGGAGATGAAGGGGAAGGGGGGATTAGTAAGGAGGTAAAAGGGGATGGGGAATAGAGGAGAGAGAAGAAAGAGGAGGAGGAAAATAAAAAGGAGATTAAAAGAGGGAGAGGAGGGGATGAGGGAGCAAAGGTAAATCACAGAAAGGAAACAGAAAGGGAGGGGAAAGGCGGGGAAAGATCGGGTTAAAGATTGAAAATTTATATGAAGTAAAAGAATGTGGAGAGAAAAAGTAAACGGCACGAAAAAAAAGAAAGGTATGAGAGAGAGAGAGAGAGAGAGAAGAGAGAGAGAGAGAGAGAGAGAGAGAGAGAGAGAGAGAGAGAGAGAGAGAGAGAGAGAGAGAGAGAGAGAGAGAGAGAGAGAGAGAGAGAGAGAGAGAGAAGAGAGTGTGTGAGAGAGAGAGAGTGTGTTGGAGGATGATGGGCAGCGTAAGAGGTATTGACCCACTTGGTATGAAGTGGCATCGTCGCCTTATCTTGGAAAAGCGACTTAATAATGTTACCTTCTTATATTTGGCAAGAATACTAGGCGCCCTCTCTGTCTTCCATGTAACCCTTCCCTCTCTCCTCTTCCCTCTCCTCCCTTAACCCTCTTTTCCTTCCCCTCACAACATCCATCTGTCTTGCCCAAAGTTGCCCTCACTACCTCTTCATCCCTCATGTTTCCTCCTTATTCTCCTTTGTTCCTCTTCTTCTTTCTCTTCTCTTCTCTTCTTTTCATGTGTGTTCCATTCGCTCTTATCTTTATCTCTATTTCGTCTCCTATCAATCTATTCTTTATACTAATTATTTCCTTCCTCTAATTCCTATCTTTTACTTCACTCTCTCTTTACGCTTTTCTCCACCTTTGTGCTCTCCTTTGTCCTCATTCCTTACTCGTACCTTATTATTTTTTTTCCTGCCTTTCTTTCCTCTCCTTTATTCCCCTTCACTCCTCCTTCCCCTTGCTATCTCATCCCTCTCCTTCCCTTTCTGTAGCTCACTCACTGTCACTCAGTCTTCGTCCTTCCCATTCTCATTTTCTCTCTCTCTCTCTCTCTCTCTCTCTCTCTCTCTCTCTCTCTCTCTCTCTCTCTCTCTCTCTCTCTCTCTCTCTCTCTCTCTCTCTCCTCTCTCTCTCTCTCTCTCTCTCTCTCTCTCTCTCTCTCTCTCTCTCTCTCTCTATCTCACACACACACACACACACACACACACACACACACACACACACACACACACACACACACACACACACACACACACAAACACACATGCCCTCCTTCCTCACTGCTCCTCTGCACCTCATCACTAGGCTATTGAGCTCATTAATTTTCATGATGAGAGCCTTAGCAATGTATATGTATTACTACGCATCTATATTTACATCAAGCGAACAAGCACCATGGTCCTGGTAGTGAGGTTTTATGTGCATATGTTTATTGAAAGAACGTAGTTAACATGATAAGTAATGGACGTTTGCCTCGTAGTGAGTGAGTGTTAAGTGTTGCTTTCTGCTGATCTGACAGTCCGATGGGAGTCCACGCTGTGAGTCTTGGTCAGAGAGAGCAGCTGACTGTCATCTCAGCTGTTCATTCATCTCACCGCCTTTGATCGTTTAATAGATTACGTTTAGGTGGTATCCTGATGACAGAGAGGTATATTCAACACCTTTATTTTTGTTGTATGATAAATACAACTTTAACATATGTTGTATTTCTAATGATGGAGAGACACCTGCAAATTATGTGGCATTTCGGATGATAGATAATCAATTGTATATGATATTCCGGATGACAGAGAGGTAACTATAACAAATGTGTTCGCTATTCCTGATGATATAAACAACTGTACTTTGGATGGTTGTGTCTGTATCGTTTCAGAATAGATGACTCACTCATCACAGACTTAAAAACCAAGCATACATACATAAACATAGTGTCTAGGTCTTGCATGCTGTAAAAAACATCCTTCTCATGTCTGTATAGTACTAGTAAAGTGCAGCTAACTTTTCAGATTGATGAAAAAGATAATATATTTGAAAGAGAGAGAGAGAGAGAGAGAGAGAGAGAGAGAGAGAGAGAGAGAGAGAGAGAGAGAGAGAGAGAGAAGAGAGAGAGAGAGAGAGAGAGAGAGAGAGAGAGAGAGAGAGAGAGAGAGAGAGAGGAGAGAGAGAGAGAGAGAGAGAGAGATTGGTTTATCCTCTCACAGACTAAACGTTTTAAGTCCTCCTGTGATTTAATTATATCTGACGAATGGTAAAGATGTGTGATCCCGAAGCTTGATTAACCGTAATGTAACAGATATACTTTTACCTTTACTTTTAATGCATAATGTCCTAAATCCTTTCATGGGTTGATGTGTTTATAATTTTTTTTAATTTTTTTTGACCTGGATTTATATCTGTTATGCCTGAGTCATTACTCCCCAAGGCTTATAGATTATGTGATGTGACTGTGTGTGTGTGTGTGTGCGTGTGTGTGTGTGTGTGTGTGTGTGTGTGTGTGTGTGTGTGTGTGTGTGTGTGTGTGTGTGTGTGTGTGTTGTGTGTGTGTGGATGTGTAAGACCTATTTTACTTGTGTTTTAGCCTTTGGTTATGTAAGTCGTCCTCAATCCCTTTACCCAAAAGCAGGAAGTTCGGGATTGCTGTTGTTGTTACTATTATACTATTATTATTATTGTTATTATTATTGTTATTATTATTATTACTATTATTATTATTATCACTGTCATCATCATTGTTATTTTTCTTATTGTTATTATTTTCATTATTATAAGTAGTATTAGTTGTTGTTTTGTTCGTTGGTATTGTAAAAGGAGGAATATGAAGAACAAAAAGTTATAGCAACACAAAGAAGAAAAGAAAGGAGGAGGAGGAGGAGCAGATGGGAGTATCATATCGCATTATGAATACAATCGGTCTTTGTATCTTGTAATTCAGTCTCTCATGAGTTAATTTTAGAGTCTACTTTTCCTACATTCATCGTACTACCAGCTGTGCAAATATAACTAGTTTTTGTAGTGGTTGTTGTCGAATAGGTTGTTGTTGTTATTGCTGTTATGCCTCTGCCTTCGACCGCATTGACGCTTGCAAGTGACAGCTGTTGATACCTCCCGCAGCCACGAACACGTCAGGTGAATGTCATCACTAAGTGGAGGGCAACGAGGCCGCATTACCGTGTGTGTGTGTGTGTGTGTGTGTGTGTGTGTGTGTGTGTGTGTGTGTGTGTGTGTGTGTGTGTGTGTGTGTGTGTGTGTGTGTGTTTATACGTCAAAAGATTTGGAGAAACGCGATTTTACATTAGTAGGCATATAACTTATATCGAACAGGTGTGCAGACTCACCTGGGTGCGGTAGTAGTGATGGAGGTGATGACGAGACACGTAGGTGGAGGTGTCGTGTTCTGGCGACAGGGTGCTGCTGCCCCCTGCAGACTGCACCATATCGTCCCTCACCGGCGACAACACTCCCTGATGTTCCCTCGGCTTAACATCAAACAAATGAGGCAGTCTATGGAAAAGACAAACCCCGCACCACTGTTTCTAGTTGACGTTTCTCCTACGACTGACAGCCTCGT
>JAXIVD010002076.1:25000-42500 GCA_036785275.1 Cancer borealis
TTTTTTCTCCTTTTTTTTAATGCCTTTTAGGATCCGTTACTGATCATCGCTTAGTTTTTTTCCTTCCTCTCTAAGTGTTTTGTTGTGTTGTGACAGCCGCCTCTCCTCGCTTTGATTTTCCCTACCTCACTTAGCCGTATGTTTTGTTCTTTCCTGTGTGCCGTACTGCAACCCTCTGCTTCTCCTGCAAACTTCTTTTAAAATTTTATAATAATCTTTTTCGTCACAGAGAGCACCGACCAATGACTCTGAAACCGAAGCAGCAACACCGCCACCTGACAGCCGTGTGTTGGCGAGACTCATCTGTCTTCAAGGATTCGGATGTTGTTGATTCTGTGGCCGTTTAGGTTTATGGAAAGCTTCGGGCTACTCTCTGGACTACAGTTTTTATCGGAGCAAACAGTACGGCAAAGGTGTAGGCGATGGTATAAAGACAGAATAACAGGAAATATTTCACATTATATTATTAATTCCGGTGCTTGGTGTGAATCATCCTTTTTTTTCTAACGATGAATGAGATAAGCAAAGACACTTACCGTAAATCATTGTTTTTTGCGGATGAACGCAATAGAAAATTGAACGATAATCTTACTAAAACTTGAGTCAACCTTAATGGAGACTTGATAATTCCTGGCGAAGACAACAGAATAGGAAATAAAAAAAACATGAATAGATAGATCGATAAATACCATGATTAATTACCAAGTTGGGATCCAATCTCGCCTCTCATGTCCAAAGGAAAAGTTCTCTTAAAGCTCATGTGTAAGTGGAGGTGAAACCACTTAAACTTAATTAACGCGAAGCAACGAAACACCAAAGCAATTACAACGTTGGCATATGACCACCACTGTCTTCCGCTAACCCTTACGTGGCATTGCGTGGCTCCTCGGCGTCTTCACTGGATCTGTCTTCTTTAAACTTTACCCAGAAGAGAGTTGAGCGAGTGTCCTGTGCAAGGGAGGAGTCTGTTAAAACTTTGATCAAATTGGAGTTTGTTAACGTCTTGTTAGTGGAGGTGAATGAGGCAAGACACACTAGACGGTTGAGGAAGGTTGTTGTCGGGTGAATCAGGTCTAGAACATACGGATCACAGGCTGGTGGTGGTGGTGGTGTTCTTTTTATTATATTTTTCCTTCTTCTTCTTCTTCTTCTTCTGATAATAGTAATAATGATAATAATAATAATAATAATAATAATAATAATAATGATAATAATAATAATAATAATAATATCTACTACTACGTCCCCTTATTGCTATTATCTTTATTATTTATTATTATTACTTATTATTATCATCATCATCATCAGTGTATCCGTTGCTTCGCTGATATCACCCTGTTGTAGGTAACAAGCATAATCATAGGTCAGAGATGTATTTTTGCCAAGTATCCGTTAAAACTCAGAGAAAACGGAGGGTACACGTTGGTTTATCCAGCATTATTCAGGATACACAGGTCTGGAACCGTTCATTCTTGCCCTTCAAACACATGGAAAATTATATGATTACAATTAATCTTAAACAGTATTTCATGGTAACCTAACTATGTATACATGAAAACTATTTATTGTAATGAATCATAACAAAATAATGTAATATACAAATCAAGTGAAAAATGTACTAATTGCCAAACAAACGCGAGTGTTTGCGGCTTAATTGAAAACAAAGAAAAATGTCTTGAAACAAACCAGATGTAAAGGTTTTCGTGGCCATGATGTAATATGAAAATTTTTTTTATCTCAACTACAATGCATTTTATGAGTAAATGTTTAAAGTAATTGAAATGTCAGTAACTGTGATTGAAAGAGTTTATATAAGACAGCGGCCATTGGGTAAGTGGCGCCACTCACACCTGGAGTACCTCAGAACCTTCCTCTCAGCTGCTCTCATTACACTTGGTTGTTGTTTCTCCTCCAGGCGCTGCCGTGACACATCCCCGAGGTGCTTCTCCACCAGGCAAGTGCTCCGCCCGTGAATAACACCCCTTTACATGTATGTAGCACACCACTGCTTTAGGCTGTTTGTCTGTATTATCACTTCATCCTACTTTACAGAAAGGTTTCTGGCTGTTCATTAGTTTTAGTATTTCATCTCACTCTACGTTTTTCCCTAGAAAAAAAAAACTATATTTTTTAAAGTGATGCGTTCCTAATGTCTGTCAGTTCTTTTTTTCCTCGCTCCTTTTCCTTTTAAAATATATTTTTCTCATTTCGCCTCTTGCCTCCTCCCTTGCTACCTTCTCCTGAGTTCACTCGACACGTCTTGTGTAACTGGGTTCCCCTCCATGCCTCCTCCCCTCATCCCCCTCCCTTGGCCGCAACGCACCTGTCCCTCTACTGTCCTCTCACATAAGATTTTTTCCTTCCCACTCCACCAGGCAGCTCCTCTTTCCCTCTCCCCTTCCACCCCACACATACCCACAACCTGTAATAGACTCAGATTCCACCTCTTTCCTCACCTTTCATATCCGCTTTCTGTCCACTTATTCTCTCTTCACATTCTCTCCTTTCCTCTTCTTTATCTTCTACTCTTTCCTCTCTTCCTTTCACCTCATTTCGTCTCTTCTCACATTTTTTTCTCTTCTCTCTTCTCTCTTATCTGTTCTCCGTCCTCCCCCCCTCTCCTTTTCTCTCCTCTCCTCTCCTCTCCTCTCCTCTCCTTTCCTCTCCTCTCCTCTCCCCTCCCCTCCCCTCCCCTCCCCTCCCCTCCCTACCTCACCCCTTCCACCATTTTCTCTCTTCCCTACCTTCCTCCTTTCTTCTTTTCTCTCATGTATCTTTATTCTCCATTAATCCATCCACGTCTAATCTTCTCTACTCTCTCTTTCCTTACCCTCCTCATCTCTCACTCTTACCTTTCTTTCGCGCCCTCACCTCCATCCTCTCTCACCCTCCCACATCCCCTCGTCCCCGCCTGACCCACATAACTTAGGAGTAAGCGTGAAGTGGCGGAGCGGGCCCTATGGCTTCTCCCTCCGCCTGCCTCCTTGTCTGTCGGCAGGAAGCTGTTGCTGCACTGTCTAGAGCTGCCGGGCAGGTGTTAAGGATGGCAGGTGTAGAAGAGCAGACATACATTGATTATCTCATGTCCTCTTTCCATTTTCCCTTATTTTTCCTCTCTTTGTTTTTTTTTTGCATATCGCTTCAGACGTTATTCTATTGTGCTTTTTATGATTTGTGTTATGATGTGTGTGTGTGTGTGTGTGTGTGTGTGTGTGTGTGTGTGTGTGTGTGTGTGTGTGTGTGTGTGTGTGTGTGTGTGTGTGTGTGTGTGTGTGTGTGTGTGTCTGTGTTGTCTTTTATATTCCTCCCACTTGGGTATCAATTTTGCCCTTTGTCTTACGCTGTCAAGTACTTAGTCTCGGGTGTGTTGAGTTTGTCGTATCGAGGCCGCGTGGATGTGCAAGATAACGTTTAGTGGCCCCGTGTTGGGTTTGTTCTGGGCGGCGCCAGGAGCTGATGCCACACTATCACCAGGATTTCGGGCGTAGCGTTGAAAAATAAAGAATTAAGAGCAAGGCTGGCTCTGAAACGAACGAGGATGAATGGGAGGGATGGAGAGAAAAGCAAACAAAGAGGGATTAAGAGAAAGGCGACGGATAAAAAGGATGGAAAATGAAATAAAAATTGGTGTTGGTCGTTAATCGAAGCAAAATGGAGAGGATTTGGCTTTGCATTGCTGGGGGGGAAAAACACGTCAGCGTATTTCTTTAGCGATGTTATGGACCGCAAATTAAATACTTGGAAAAAGAGATAAGTCAAGAATGAAAAAAAAAAAAAAATACAGATCAACTCAGGAGAAGGCATAGGCCACACTATGTATGTTAGCTAAGTGTGCTACGAGGGGAAAAAGAGAGTACAAACAAACAGAAACGAGCAGATAGGTGGGAAAAAAAAAGTAACCGAAAAATAGGACACACACACACACACACACACACACACACACACACACACACACACACACACACACACACACACACACACACACATACACACACACACACATCATGAGCTGGAGTGAGAGAGAGAAAGAGAGAGAGAGAGAGAGAGAGAGAGAGAGAGAGAGAGAGAGAGAGAGAGAGAGAGAGAGAGAGAGAGAGAGAGAGAGAGAGAGAGAGAGAGAGAGAGAGAGAGAGAGAGAGAAGAGAGAGAGAGAGAGAGAGAGAGAGAGAGAGAGAGAGAGAGAGAGAGAGAGAGAGAGAGAGAGAGAGAGAGAGAGAGAGAGAGAGAATGGAGGTCAGGGGCGGGCACTTGAGGCTCCACACGCCCCCTACAACATCTCCGTGTGTGTGTTTACCTTGGATCGCAGTAATGGAGGTGGAGGGGAGACTGTAAAACTACGACCTCCAGATACGCTCATCGCTAGACCCCAACATTGCTGCGTGTGGCTAGAAAACTGAGTCTCTCCTCCGCCTCCACTTCCTCTTGCCCTCCTTCTTGCTTCCCGTGGGTCTGCTGTCTCTTCCGTGTCTTCGCTCTTGCCTTTGAGTGACGTTGCGAACAAACCTTCAAGTAAAAGCAATTAGCATCTCACAGGCGCTAAAATGTATTGAACCACTTCCTACTCTCGCCACCTCCCTTCCACGCTCACTAAACCCTTGACACTAACATTTTTACGCCTACCTATTTCCTGTGTCTCCGTCACCTCTTTCCTTACCGCACACCCCGTCTCCTTTCACCCATGTTTCTCCCTTACCTCACCTCACATCCTTAGTAGCCTCGCCTGGCTTATACATGACTGCTGCAGCTTTCTTTTTGACATTCTCGCCCACCTGCATTTTCTTTCATCTCTTCTTGACAACCCTTGGCGTTCACATGCCTTCACCTGAACAACCCACACCTCTGCATCCGTTTCCTTCTTCTCCTTACTGTCCCGCGCCTCAGTGAGCATCATCCCAACAACCATCACCCATCCACCTCGACCACGAAACCATTATCCAAGTGTCCCTGTCCTTACCTAACAATCCTCACTCAAGCGTCCTTCTACCCATGCTGTGCTTCTACACCCAAGTGATCCTGCTCCTCCCCAGAGGCCCTCACCCCTCACTCCCTTCATGCCCTCATTTCCTGCTCCACTTCCGAAAAACATGGATTTAGTTTTTAAGACGTTTAATACCCAGTGATGACTGCGACCATACTCACTGCAGCCCGGTTGCCCCAGTTGGTGTAGGGCGCTAGTAGGTCGACTAGTCATCTGCTTCGTGACTGTTCGCAAAATTTATGAGGGAGCAAATGCCCTTCTTCTATTCCCCACATTACTTACTGCTACTTGATCGTGGAGGCCAAAGAAGTGAGCATACAACAGTACAGACCATTGATGTGTTGTTAGCTGCTCCACACCCAGACTGTCCAGGGCTAGTTGTGACGTCACTGGGCCTCTAAAGTAGGTCGCGGCTCGGTGACGAACATTATGCTTCACCAACCAGCTGCCACCAGTCACTCATGCGCATGGCAAGGTTGTCTTGCTAGCGAGCTTCGGCGCGTGGATGGCACTCGTAAAGAACAAGGAAGTAATTATTATTTTGCTGCTGTCACTTCTCGAGAAGTATTCCATCATGTCACACAAACAATTCTGGAGGAAGTGTTTTGTGCTACACCTGTACGTGCTGATTCAGGGTGCCGCGGTGCAGAATCACGGCGAGGGTCTCCTGACATAATTCTTAGGGTGTGATACATTTATATTGTCAGACCGCAATAATACACTTTCACAAAACATAACAGTGCACATAAACGTCTTCGTGACACCCCAGCAGGCTCCTAATGACGCACGTCTGGCCAGCCTGGGATCCGCCCCCGCCCACTATGCCTGCCCACTGCTACCCTTAGTACCCGGCAGCTCGAGACGCGGGAGGGGCTAGGGTGAGGGTGAGGGTGATGAACGGTCCACCAGTTCCGTAATTAACTGAAGGCCAAGAATATCTCGCTCACTGTGCTGCTCATCATTCCTCTTTAGCTCACCTCAATTGTGCCAGGGTAGGTTTGATCAATGACTGAATGTCCTCAATCAGTGGAAGCTAATGTGAATCTGAAAACATTTTTCTCCCCACTCAATTACGAGTTGGTATGTTATCTAACCTCCCTTACCTTCCCTTGGGCTAACATGCTGATCTGTATTCTTATCTCGCCTCATTAAAAAAATTCGTGTGTTCAAAAGAAAAGGTAATAACTCATCCATACGTATGCATAGCGTCCAAGTATGATTTTTTGTTCAGATTCTTCATTTCCATTAATCTATCTCATACATCAGAATCTTCATTAAGGTAACAAAACTAATCATTGAGTCCTATCACTGGTATACAATGTAACGACTATCTATTTCCTTCCACTCACTAGTAAATGTTTCGTATCGGGCCAATCATTATCATTCACTTACATACCGAACCAATGGTGTTTTCATGACTATTATAAACTATTGTCCAGTCACGTACAACTATACAGAGCGGAATGATAGACCGTGAGGCGGGGCACGCGGGAACACTATAAAAAAGTCTGTCAAGCAGCCACTGAGAGAGAAAGAGAAAACCAGTGATATGAGCCACCAAGGGGATACTGAAGTTATATAATACTAAGCTCTAGCCTGCAGCATTATCTCTCTCTCTCTCTCTCTCTCTCTCTCTCTCTCTCTCTCTCTCTCTCTCTCTCTCTCTCTCTCTCTCTCTCTCTCTCTCTCTCTCTCTCTCTCTCTCTCTCTCTCTCTCTCTCTCTCTCTCTCTCTCTCTCTCTCTCTCTCTCCTCTCTCTCTCTCTAACGTATGAAGCAAAGCGGAATAGATGAAACACATAATTAAGCTGATAAACTTGCTTCTATATTAAGAGTGTCACTTCAAAGGGTCCAACTACCAGACATTTGTTAAGGTGTGCGTCGGTGTACAGTACATAAGGTGTGTGCACTGAATTCCTGTGCAATATTCTACGTATGACTGTATTTATGTAAGTTATTTATTATTTTTTGTTTTACTCTCTCTCTTCTCTCTCTCTCTCTCTCTCTCTCTCCTCTCTCTCTCTCTCTCTCTCTCTCTCTCTCTCTCTCTCTCTCTCTCTCTCTCTCTCTCTCTCTTCTCTCTCTCTGACCAGCATTTTTTATCGACCTAGTGAACTGGCAGCCTAGTTCTTTCTATCCTTGTTTCTTTTTTTATGTATTGGTACAAAACGATCGATAGGAATGTCGTTTTATTCTCTTATTGCGTGCGCGCGTGTGTGTGGTATGTGTGTGTGTGTGTGTGTGTGTGTGTGTGTGTGTGTGTGTGTGTGTGTGTGTGTGTGTGTATTATGTGTGTGTGTGTGTGTGTGTGTGTGTGTGTGTGTGTGTGTGTGTGTTGTGTGTGTTTGTGGTGTGTGTGTGTGTGGAGTCCATAAAATGCTACAACAGTGAAGCATCATGTTTGTTCTGGCAGTAAACAGACGACATGCCTTTACGCCAGGTGATCTCTCTCTCTCTCTCTCTCTCTCTCTCTCTCTCTCTCTCTCTCTCTCCTCTCTCTCTCTCTCTCTCTCTCTCTCTCTTTCTTTCTCTCTCTCTCTCTCCTCTCTCTCTCTCTCTCTCTCTCTCTCTCTCTCTCTCTCTGTCTCTCTCTCTCTGTCTCTCTCTCTCTCTCTGTCTCTCTCTCTCTGTCTCTCTCTCTCTCTCTCTCTCTCTCTCTCTCTCTCTCTCTCTCTCTCTCTCTCTCTCTCTCTCTCTCTCTCTCTCTCTCTCTCTCTCTCTCTCTCCCTCTCTCTCTCTCTCTCTCTCTCTCTCTCTCTCTCTTCTCTCTCTTCTCTCTCTCTCTCTCTCTCTCTCTCTCTCTCTCTCTCTCTCTCTCTCTCTCTCTCTCTCTCTCTCTCTCTCTCTCTCTCTCTCTCTTCTGTCTCTCTCTCTCTCTCTCTCTCTCTCTTTTCAACCTGGACCCTCAGAGTTATTTATGAAGAACATAATTTATGACGATGATTGGCTGCAACACACACACACACACACACACACACACACACACACACACACACACACACACACACACACACACACACACACACACACACACACACACACACACACACACACACACACACACACACACACACACACACACACACACACACATACATACACACATTATAATAATTATCAGCATTTACAACAATTTCAAGTCCGCTGCTTAATAAAGGCCTCCCAGCAATCTCCACGAAGGCATTAATGCAAGTCCTCTAACGGCCTTTGTAACATTGCATCCATAGTTCTTACGCAACATCTTTCTGTGATATCTCTTGACAGATCACAACGATCATCACTTTCTTTGCTTCAAACGTTTCTAAGCATGATTCTCCATTATTTTTTATTTTTATGTTTTAACATTAAATTATGAAAGTCTTCGCACACACACACACACACACACACACACACACACACACACACACACACACACACACACACACACACACACACACACACACACACACACACACACACACACACACACACACACACACACACACACACACACACACACACACACACACACACAGTGAGAGAGAGAGAGAGAGAGAGAGAGAGAGAGAGAGAGAGAGAGAGAGAGAGAGAGAGAGAGAGAGAGAGAGAGAGAGAGGAGAGAGAGAGAGAGGACTAAACCGGATATTGGTTGCTAGTCGTGGTGGCGCTCAAGATGAGTTTCCTAGGTGATATTAAGCATGTGAGGCTGGCTTTGGTAGTCACTGTCATAAGGAGTCAAAGGGCAGATGACGGCTGTTTCCTAATCAATGGCTCTGTTCGTTGGCTGTCTAAGCTTGATGCTCATTGGGTTCTGCTTTCCAACCTAACCCAACAATCCTTCCATGAGAATAATTCAGGGTTGGACGTGAGGTATATTAATAGGAGAGCGTTATCGAGGCTGACCCAAATTTGATGAGGATTTGATTAATCTCCCTATCACCCAGCGCTTGTCTGGTGCCTATAAACGGCAAACATATATGTTTGAAACATTGTGTCATTCTTCTTACATTCTTCCAGTATGTTGAGGTAGGGAGGAGTTAGCGATAGTAGTAATATGTGAACAATAATCTGATCAAAAGTTATTCCTTACTGAAAGTCGGATCTGGTTGTCCCTGTAATAGGAAATTATATCAGTAAGTATCAACATCATTCATATATAGTTAAAGTGTGCAACGAATGTGCATGCATGTGTATCTTGCACACTGCATTCAGTTCCATATGGTACTTGTCCCCTTTTTTCCAGCACATAAGTATTGCAAGAAGTAAATAGTGTGTTTTTTTCATGTGAATGTCCTCGTACGTTTCCTGTAGAATTTTAAAATTTTTTTTTATTGACGCGTTATCACTTGCTTTGAGTGGCGGCAGTAGAATCGTTTGTGCAAGGCAGTAAGAAATTCCGGTTTCTTTTTAGAGCGGTAAACATCAAATATTCTTTTCTGCATATAAGGTATACATTATTATTTGCCTGAAGAATAACATGTAACCTTGTACCTGTGTGTGTATCGGCGCATGAGTTACTGTCAGTTACAAAACATACGCCTAAGTGTTTTGCTCATGCAGGAAAACGAAATATTATGGATATCCAGCAACCTTTGTCCACCAGATTCTTATGATATCTTCTTGCTGTCAATGTATATGTATGTAATTTTTTTTGTATATCTATGACTATTCATATAAAGACAGAAGTCACGTATCTCCATCCAAGGACAGGATATATATTTTTGTAGTGGTACCAGGCGATAAATAGTTTGTGTGTGTGTGTATGTGTGTGTGTGTGTGTGTGTGTGTGTGTGTGTGTGTGTGTGTGTGTGTGTGTGTGTGTGTGTGTGTGTGTGTGTGTGTGTGTGTGTGTGTGTGTTTGTGTGTGTGTGTGTGTGTGTAAATAAGTTGGTGTAATTCTGGTCACTAGGATAAAGAAGCAAGGGTCGCCAAGCACTCCTTCGGGGGATTGAAATCGTGTCGTTCAGGGTGATGAATCGCTAAAATATTGTTAACATTTCTTCATGCTTGATGTTTTTTATTATTCTCAACGGTGAATTACTTCAGAGAATGAAGTAATTTAGGTTCTTGAGGACGGGGCGGTGGCGTGAAGCAGGATCTTTATGAGGAAAGCAAACCCGCTGTTACACGGACTAGTTTCCTTCAACACGTCGAGGGAAAAAGACGCTGGTGATCAGACAAGAAGGTGGACATTTATACACGCCACGAGTTTGCTTCAGAAAAAAAACACGGTATGTTGTGAATAAACAAACACTAGTGCGCTGAAAAAGCAGTTAGTCATTGATTAGAACAGGTTTAGCAGGTAGTTTTAGATGTGTCAGTAACTTGTCATCTCCATTATAGTTAACACCAGGTATGATGAAGTTATTTTGCTGCTGAACTAATGGCTATAACAGCGTGTGGAGATGAGAAAAGAGGATGTGAAAATTACTGCTTAGACTCTAGCAGCATATCATATCATATATTTGTCTGCGTAGATTTAAGGCGCAAGAAAGTGTGCCACATCTTCAAATTCAACAATATCAAACATACTCATGAATTATGCTCTGTTGTCATTAGTATGTATAATTTTTTTCATATACAGCGAAGAAAATCTTAAACAATTTTCAATATAGACTGAGGACGCGCATCACATGTCCAGAAAAATTTCATCTAAGGGAAGGACGACCCGTATAAAAGACTCTTAAGGTGGAATGACTGACGCAGGTGACAACTGGAAGATGGAATAACTGATGTAGGTGAAGATAATAAGGTGGAGTGAGTGTGACTGATGTGTTATTAGAAGTCAGAAAAAAGCTATGATTACTGTATTCTGCGGTGCTTTCAATCGATACTATACATTGCTAGGGAGAGGGAGATGGTGAGGGAAAGGGAGGGGGGGTGAAGGAATAGAGGCCGCGTTAAGGAGGGAGGAAGGGACAGTGTTGATAAGAGGAGTAAAGGATAGAGAGGGAGGAGAGTGGGTAGTGTTGGTGGAGGATGGGCATTTGGTGGACAGCTTATAAACTTTCCCAAAAATCTGTAAAGAGGTGAACTCCTCCTCCTCCTCCTCCTCCTCCTCCTCCTCCTCCTCCTCCTCCTCCTCCTCCTCCTCCTCTGCTTCCTCCTCCTCCTCCTCCTCCTCCTCTTCCTCTTTCCGGTGACTAATGGTGTTTCGCCTCCTGATTATTTAGCTCTCCTCCTCTTCGTTTTCCATCACTTCTTACGACACTTAGTCATAATGTTTTTTGCTCCACCACCGACGTCATACCCCACTTCCCCTCACCTGGGTCCTCTCAGCCTACATTTTGTCCTTGATTGCCACGTGTATGAGTTAGTATAGTGGAAGACCGTCATCCTGCTCGTCGATTTCATTTACTTTTTCTTTATTTTTTCTTTCTTATATATAGAACAAAATTCCAAACTAATCGCGCAACCATGGAAATATAGATGTGTCATGAGAGAGAGAGAGAGAGAGAGAGAGAGAGAGAGAGAGAGAGAGAGAGAGAGGGAGAGAGAGAGAGAGAGAGAGAGAGAGAGAGAGAGAGAGAGAGAGAGAGAGAGAGAGAAGAGAGAGAGAGAGAGAGAGAGAGTGTATTGACTCCGTTTCAAGTGTTCTAGTGCCACCATTATGTTGTGAGGTGTGAGGTGTCAAAGATGCTTCGATGCGTTGAGCGCCAACAAGATACAAGGTACTTAGGGAAGAGATGCCAACTGTGTCAGGGTGAAAAAGGCTGATGGAGACCGTGATTCAGGAGTGAGGAGAGTGTGAGGTAATGCCAACATACTACTAAGATGAGACGCGGATAGACACAGAAAGAGAGAGAGAGAGAGAGAGAGAGAGAGAGAGAGAGAGAGAGAGAGAGAGAGAGAGAGAGAGAGAGAGAGAGAGAGAGAGAGAGAGAGAGAGAGAGAGAGAGAGAGAGAGAGAGAGAGAGAGAATGAATATATGAATACATAAGATTACATAGAATTTCATAGAAACCCAAACTACACAGACCTTAGGGTACAAACCAGGTGTTCTGTCTTTAATCTAGAGCTATAAATATCATAAAGAGAATGCAGTAAAGAAATTTAATCAAGAATATACGCACTGAGAAGTTTACGCAGTCAATCATCCAGCTGGACGCCAGGTCTCATCTCCTTATCGAACACGTTGTTGGAGATAGTGGTCAAGTTTGCCTTTTAAAGAATTTATTGTGTTATACTACACCACAGAAGGCAGAAGTTTATTCCACTTCCCAACGACGTCATGAGTAAAGAAAAAATTTGTGCAGTCTAGTTGAATTTGTCAAAATTTTGTATTCGCGTCAACATTTGTGAATCCTTTACGTATTTTGAAACAATACTTTTTCCTTGGAGATGTCGCTTCTCGAGCGAGAACAGGTAAAGTCATGCCAACCTTTCTTTGTAAGGTTTGTTACGTAAGGACTGGATCATCTTAGTAGCCGTACGCTGGACACCTTTTAATTCTATCATGTCCTTTGTATGGTAAGATAACCAAACTTGCACTGCATACTGCAAGTGGCAGACTAATCTAATATACAGGGCTAGAATTACTTATATATCTTGTAAGGAAAAAAAAATGTTTATAAAGCCTGTTAGCTTTATCCGCAGTCTTCATATTCAACGCAATTGTAACAGAGATCCTTGAGGAAGTCTGAAAAGATCTGCTTCAAAGTGAATAAAAAAATGAAATGGCTGAAAGGTGTAAGGTAAACAGATAAGTGGAGTGGCAATGGAGAGCAATTATGCGCCGAGGAATGGACACTGACCGTCCTTGTGTTCCTGGAGAGCCGCCGCGGAAGGACGAGGTGGGTAAGAGGGTACAGAGCACATACGGGTGCGGAGACCAGAAAGTGGAACAGCAGACAGGTGACGGGAAGCATCAAAACCACAAGACCGCACACCGTCTAGCCGTCTTGCCAAGGAACAAGTAATAGGAGAAGAAGTGAGAGGTGAAGCTGAAGGGCGTAAGGGATTAGATGCGAGGGAAGGACAGCATAAATAGTACACTTCATGGCCGTTAATGAAGATTTTGTACGAAAAGGAATAATTTTTCTATTCATATTTCATATTTTTTCCAATTTACTAACCTAGAATTAGACCTATCTTTAACTAATGTTGAATTTATATTAAGTTTACGTCATTATAAAGAAACATCTTGTGCGTGGATTTTTATGCTAAATCTTCATGTTTTGTGTTGCATGTCTTGTATCTCTATCAATTAAGTGACTGCATACGTGGTTGTATGGCACATACTTTTTTTTTACACACGTTCATGAGTAGCAACATACAGTGTTGCATCCTGTGATTGCACTCTTCAATGAAACACGTTAAGTGCTTAAGCTTCACCGCCATTCCTTCCATACTAAGCTTTTATGTGTTTGTGTTGAGAGTGTGATGGATGCCACACTCTCAGCCACGAATTCACAAGCTTGGGCTCAAACAGACGCCACTCAGTGTGCACAGGTGTTCATCTTGCGTTATAGTTTGGTTGTCGAACAGATACACAAAGAAAGTAAATTGTGGTAATCTGAATGTCACAGTCAGCTTTACGACAAAGAATTCCTTTTTCACCACATGTTCCAAGATCACGGGAGCTGATATGAATCTGATGGCTAATAGCAACAAATTAGTTTATCGTCATCTCTATTTATTTATTTCCATGATGGGATTCCGTGTAGTGGCGACTAAAGGATCAGATTTCCTTTAGAATTCTGATGTGTGGCTGCGTCATTATCGTATGCAATATATACATATTCATTTGCATAGATGGACAAGGTTAGGATGTTAGTGATGCGAATGCAAAGTAGAAGGTTAACTGTTTAATAACAAATAAAAGTGTCAATTTTTCATAGCTTAGCGGGAAAAAAAAAGAAAAGTTATGAATACTTATTATTAACTTCAAAATCGTAAACTTTGATTTTGCTTGAGTTTTGAACGTATTTTAGGAGCAAAAAAATAGTGAATTGGTGAATGGATAGAATAATGTTTGCGTAACTTGAAAAAGAAAAAAATAGTATCATAGATCAAGGAAAATCTTGGCAGCTAAAATAGTCTGATCACAATTACCTGCGAAGATCAATAGATGTTAGCAGCTCATGCTATTTACTGAAACGACAATAGGTAGACTCGCTTTGACGGAAGTGCAACTCAGGAATAGAACACGCAACCAAAGAACGAAGTTATTAATGAGATATAAATAACACACGAGAACAGAAAAAAAAACTAACACAATAGAGAAATAAATTAAGGTAAATGAAAAAGAAAAAAAATCAGCGTTGGGGTGTTGAGGGGATCACTAGGGTTTCGCATGATAAAGTTGAGCGTCACACTCAAACTGGCTCACAAACACTTGATCAAGGACTAGCTAACTCCTGTGTCGGAAGGTGCAGCGACGAAAAATGAGAACGTGGGAGGAAGGGCTATTCCTTGCGAGATCCTGGTACAAGTAGTGGAGGAGGAGGACAGGAAGGTGAATGAACGCCTCACTGGCACTCTTCTCGTATTCTCTCCCCCATTCCACCGTGACTGCCTGCTTCTTATAGTTTGTTTGCCTGAGTACCGCGATAACAAATAATACCCTTACCACTCACACATACCTGGCGTGCACCTGCGATTGATTACCTGAGAGAAGACGCACAAAGTATGGCAATTACTTACCATTTACTGACTCATATCTCTTTCACTTGCTAAGCTATTTCACCCTCTCAAGATCATTCATTTCTCCTTCAACTCTTCCACACATTCCTTCATCGTATATTAATCTGTCCTCCATGTTACTTTGTGTCCCCAGCTGGTTGAAGTTACCTGCGTGATGGCATCTTGGTTTATCTTGTCTTGATCCACATTTTTTTCTTTCACTAATCCTCTATCCCCTGCATGAGTCCTTTACTGTAAAATGCACGCACTGGCTTCACATAAGATCTGAACATTTCGAGCCTTGAGATTCACCCTCACATCTCTCATGAAAACTATCGCTCATATAGACTGCGTATGATATTTTCAGCCACTTGACGATGAGTGAATGCAAGAAACATTAGTTCGTGTCTCCAAGGTCTCCTTCTTTTTGTAACCATAAACTGACGGGGCCGACGTGAGATGCATCATATATGAAAGACTCACGCCACCTGCCTTGTAAGCAAAACAATTATAGCTGCAGCTCGTCTGTTACATGTAGGTTGTTTCAAACCCCGCGACCATTCTTTGCTTATAAACTGGGCACCGTAACTGGGGCATGAACGTGCGTCAACAATTAAGGTCGCCAACATCGATGCCCTGCCACGGAGCCATCGCACGTATGGATTGCATGCACTACTTAACACACATTCCTTGCCTTTGCTTGGCTCGTACATGGTTTCCTTGTGTTTTATTACATCCCGAATATTTACAAAAGGTCTGTCGTGCTATAACTTTCGACGCCTTGACTGAGGGCAATTTCTTACGGAACTAGGAACATCGCCACAGCAGCAGGAGTATCAAAGGCTGATCAGATTTGCTTAAGTATACATGTGAAATTATATTGAAGTCGAGACATAGCGAGCCGCAGCAGCAAAACCATACCTCGCCACGAGAAATATGCATTCATCAAGGCCATAACAAAGTAAATAAGAAACTGCTTCATAGAGTCTTTGCCGTCCCCACACCGCACATTCTCCTGAGGGAGGAACGCATGGCATGTCAGGTGAATATTTAATGCAGGCGTCGATGGGTGTATTCCTCTGCCTCGCGTGACAAAGAGCTCACCAATGGGCACCAACTCCAGGAATCACCACCGTTACTCAGGCATCGTATAAACAAGCTTCATGCCTCCCACCCCGCCTCGCCTCGCACCCCAGACCCAGACACACTCCAGTGAACGTTGATACGTCATGAAACAACGACGCGAGGTTACATACTTCATTTTTTAAGTGTTTTGATTTCCTGTCACAAAAGGAAAGGCCATTAGCAGTACAACACAGGAACTGATGATGTGCACAAAGAAATAAAAAGAATTGCCTCATTACTGCATCTTTGACAAAACGTCGTGACATTTCCTTATACGAGTATATCACAAAAGATCACCATTACTTTACAAAGATGCCGAGAATCAGGCAGAAGAATAAAGGAGGATAACGAAATGAGGAAATCAATTAACAATAGATAAATCAAATTATATGTGAATGATAATCCACCGTTTCTTGTATTAAACTTTATTTTATTATTCAATCTTATTATTCATAATGAACATTAGAAAAAAACTAATTAATTACTTTCATGCGCATTACCTTTTTATCTCACTTTCTCTCCTTTCTGAACGTACAATGTGAGGCTCGTGACGCTGCGGGAGGGAGGGAGTCATGTGACGCCTGCCAGTGAAAGGCAAGCCGTGCGTCTGAAGGAGGGACGCCGCCGAGGTCAGTGATCCGGGATGAAAAAAAATTAGCGTAAAATACCTTGCCATGAAAAGTATGTGACGAATGAAAGAGAAAGAGAGAGAGAGAGAGAGAGAGAGAGAGAGAGAGAGAGAGAGAGAGAGAGAGAGAGAGAGAGAGAGAGAGAGAGGAGAGAGAGAGAGAGAGAGAGAGAGAGCAGTAGTTAACTTTTTGCTACTAAAGTAGACATATTGATATCCCAGACACTGACAGGGTTGGTGTTATTTCCATTGCCTTTTCTTTTTATTTACATAATTTTCTATTTTTACTAAACTGATCCCCAAAAAAGACGGTGAATTGATTAGCCTTGAATGAATGGAGAAAACGAGGACGTGTAACAGATACATCGTGCGGTCTAGTAACATAGCTTTGCAGGTGAAACTATATTCTCACTGTTGTCCTTAACCTTAAAAAAAAAAAAAAAAACGGAAAGAAAAATAGGTCCACGCGGTAAACTTTCCCTTCCTTAAGACTTCTTGGGTTGACTATCCCATCTTAGGAACTTTCTGCAAGGCTCGAATTACGGATCTGGATGCCATGAGGTGGAGTGTGGTCATGAGGTGGAGTGTAGTCATGAGGTGGAGTGTGGTCATGAGGTGGAGTGTGGTCATGAGGTGGAGTGTGGTCATGAGGTGGAGTGTAGTCATGAGGTGGAGTGTGGTCATGAGGTGGAGTGTGGTCATGAGGTGGAGTGTGGTCATGAGGTGGAGTGTGGTCATGAGGTGGAGTATGGTCATGAGGTTGAATCGAGTCATGAGGTTGAGTGATCGTGAGGTTAGAATATCATGACGTAAATTTATGACCCTTTTTTTCTATTTTTTGCAACACCATGACACTAACCAATCACGAAGGAACGTGTAAGTTTTCAGGTGTATGCACGGGCCGGGAATCGAACCCCCAATCTCAGGGTTAGGAGGCCAACGGGGGACTTGCAAAGAAAGAGAGAGAGAGAGAGAGAGAGAGAGAGAGAGAGAGAGAGAGAGAGAGAGAGAGAGAGAGAGAGAGAGAGAGAGAGAGAGAGAGAGAGAGAGAGAGAGAGAGAGAGAGAGAGAGAGAGAGAGAGAGAGAGAGAGAGAGAGAGAGAGAGAGGGAGAGAGAGAGAGAGAGAGAGAGAGAGGAGAGAGAGAGAGAGAGAGAGAGAGAGAGAG
>JAXIVD010002076.1:47500-60000 GCA_036785275.1 Cancer borealis
TTGCCAGGCGGGAACCACCTTTTTTTCATTCACCTACTAAACTCCATTCGATCAGTCGGGGTGGAGCGGCGAGCCAGGGGGTGACGGCGAACTTTTGGCTCTCGCTGTAATTAAAGACACTAACAACGTTGAAGGTTATCTCACTAGTTACTCACCTTTGCGAATTTCTTGGATAATATTTGTGTGGTCTTAGTAGCATCACACCCGTCCACACCTGAAGCCTCTGTTCACCTTAGCGGCCCCACCAGTATGTATACTTCTTGCATATCTGAGCATCACCACCTGGTGCACGCGCGCGCGCACACACACACACACACACACACACACACACACACACACACACACACACACACACACACACACACACACACACACACACACACACACACACACACACACACACACACCAGGTGCCGTGTAAGAAAATAGGAAGGGACAGGGTGACCGAATTTACAACACGTGAATTATGTGTTCCTCAGATGCAGCAAATGAAGTGTATTTATCTTCATGATGAAGTTCATTCCTGCACGACAGGCGTTGAGAAGTTATCCTTATCCGTTCTAGCGCGTGAGCACACACACACACACACACACACACACACACACACACACACACACACACACACACTAATATCGCAACTGCCCCCAGGAATGAATAGTACGAGCCCAACAAACCTCATTTGGAGCAGGACAAGGATATGCAGGAAAGGGAGCGGCTGATGCTTAGCTGGGAGATGGGAAAGAGACAGGAAGTAAGGAAGCTGGGACAAGAGTGTGTCGAATGAATTATGCTGACACCGTGGGAGGGCATGAGAAGGAGTAGAGGGCTGACAGTGGAAGAACGTGTGATATGGTAGGATAAAGGGTTGGACTGACACTAGCAGAAAGGGAGGGACGAGTGGAGTTAGGTTAACACGACCACCATGACTACACGTCAACCAGCACGCGAGGCAAAGGTGCAGGATGTCATACTATTATTATCATTATTGTTATTGTTATTATTATTATTATTATTATCATTATTATTATTATTATTATTATTATTATTATCATTATTACTCTTATAAATATGATTAATATTATTTTTATTATTATTATTAATATTATCATTATTATTATTATTATTATCATCATCATTTTCTGTATTATTGCCAGGTGGTGTAGTGGTAGCACGCTCGGTTCACAACCAAGGTGTCCTCCTGGGTTTGAATCCCGGGTTGGGTGGAAACAAAATGGGTTTATATTCAACCTCCGTTCACCAGCAGTAAATAGTTACGAGAATGAATTGAGGAGCTGTGACATTTTAATCCCAGCGTCGGGAGTGGAAGACTGGGAATCCTAGCTTCGTGTGTGTGTGTGTGTGTGTGTGTGTGTGTGTGTGTGTGTGTGTGTGTGTGTGTGTGTGTGTGTGTGTGTGTGTGTGTGTGTGTGTAAATATGTATGTGTGTCTTAGGTGCTTCGTCTAAAAGACCAGAAATGGTCTACGCCACACCTTGAATAATAAAACAGGCGTAGTATATGAATGAATGAATTATTATTATTACTATTATCACCACCACCACCACCACCACCACCACCACCACCACCACCACCACCACCACCACCACCACCATCATCATCATTTAACCTTGGAAAGTAACACGTCAGCTGTCGCCGCTGAAACTAACGTAATATCGAGCGGAACAGCGAGTTTGTGGTGAGTTATTAGCAGTTTATGCGATTAATGGCTATTATTGTCGCATGTATATTAAGTAACAAGCAGAGGTGGGAGGAGGAGGAGGAGGAGGAGGAGGAGGAGGAGGAGGAGGAGGAGGAGGAGGAGGAGGAGGAGGAGGAGGAGGAGGAGGAGGAGAGGGGGAAAACCATCAATATCTAGGAGGGAGGGAAAAGAAAAGGAGTTGGAGGAGGGAGGATAACCAATGTTTGCGATGAGAAGGAGGAGGAAGAGGAGGAGTAGAGGCAGCACTAAACGCTTCCTTGCCTGTTCAGTTAATGAAGCAAATTACTTGTTGAATATTAAACCTCAATCATCTTTCTCTTTATTTTCTGTTTGTTTGATTGATTTTATTTTCCTTTATTCCTTCCCTCTCATCTTTTCTCAATTTTTACGTCTATATCCTGTCTCATAATTTTATGTGTGTGCAGCGAGTGTGCGTGTACGTGTACATGTGTGTGTGTGTGTGTGTGTGTGTGTGTGTGTGTGTGTGTGTGTGTGTGTGTATGTGTGTGTGTGTGTTTACAGTCGATAAGACGAGATATATTTAAACACAGACATTCATACAGAAACAGAAACTAAAGTAATAAATAGATCAGTAAATGAAACACGACGTCCAGGATGCAGTCTCCTAAAGCATACAAAAAGACAACAAGTAAAAAATGGGTCCAACAGGGGTCGTTTTTTCCCCGAACGACCACCCTGACCTCTTCTCGTGCCTTGGTGGTTTTTGTCGACATTTTTACTTCTCGTGGGGACACCTCCGTTTTTGCCCGACGCGATGTGTTGTGCGGATTTCACGGTCGAGCTCAGGCTTGTCGGGCGCAACGATGAGAGTCCACAGCCTTAAAAAACAAAAAAAACGAAGGAAGTAAGAGCAGAGTGGGTACGTGTAAGAGAAAGGAGAGGAGGCTGAGTGAGGGACGCTGACCTCTAGTGTCTTGTGGCCTCGTGATCCTGTCCTGTACGAAGATAGGAAGTTGAAGGGACTGCTGCCACTGGTGCCCTGTGTGGTATTATTCTAAGTGGAAATAAAGGTAAAATTATTCTTTTTATTGTTGTTATGATTATTATTATTATTATCATAATTATTGTTATGATATTATTATTATTTTTATTTTATTTATTATTTATTATTATTATTATTATTATTATTATTATTATTATTATTATTATTATTATTATTATTATTATTATTATTATAAATAATAATGTTATTATTATCATTACATCATACCCTTTCGTCGGAAGAGGAAGCTCCCATCGGAAAGGTTCCATCATTCTAGTTTCCTCTTGTTTAGTCGCCTGTAACCTTCAAATATTGATAATGACACATGTATTCTGCTCCCCTTGCACAGGACGGGTTATTAGTTTAATCATTCATGCGTTTGTATAATTATTGTCCTGTCATGTTTGAGAAGTAACTACATTCCTTCCTGTGTCAAATAGTATTTGACGTTTCACCTATTTTTTCCATTGTGAACAATTTCATTCTTTGTGTAATGAAAGATGCTTTCCCTTTGCGACTTCTGTCTTCCTCAGGGAAACAGACTAAGACAGTAGTGGAAGCGTAGGAGAAATAAGGCATTTCTGCTTCATAGTGTATTTATTCTCACTACTATATTCCACTCGCATGATGAAGTCAATGACCTATACGTACTCTGAAGATATTCTTGGAAACAATCTTGTAATAAAATTGATAGCAGTAATAACAGCAGCAGCAGCAGTAATAGTAATAGTAATAACATTGGTAATATTTGTGTGATTTGCTGAATATTCTTTTGATCATATACAACTTTCATAAACACAAAAAGATGCTTCATCTTCTTATTTATTAATGTCCTCTCTTATGGACACCCCTTGTGATGATTGTCCCTCCCTCCCTCCTTCCCTCCCTCCCTTCCTCCCTCCCTCCATCCCTCCCTCCCTCCCTCCCTCCCTCCCTCCCTCCCTCCCTCCCTCCCTCCCCTCCCTTCCCACCACTTGTCGGGATTCTAACGACTCTTTCCCCTACAGTACCGTTCCATGCATCCAACACATTCAATCGTTCATTTTTCCCTTAGAATAATCATTTTCATGCACATCTCCATCCTTATCCCGTCACCGAACATTGTAAAACACACAGTCAGACCAAGGACACTAGCCATGCCAAACACTATTGAAAAAAACAATATTATAATAAAAAATATAAAAAAGACAATCGTTAATTAAGGAGACACCAGACACGACAAGTCTTCTTCTCGCCAAGCCTCCATCTACTACACGACGTAAATAAGAGACAGAGAAAAAGTCTTGTAGGCAACTGAACAAGTGCCTTGATTTCTATCATAATAATTTATATTTTTTTGCTCTTTTTGTCTGTTTATTTTAACATACAAGTACTGGAAGGCACCGTCCCCTCTGCCACTGTCTGCTGGCATTTACTGCCTGATGACAAATATACAGTATCACTGGTGAGCATTTATATCTCCTCCTCCTCCTCCTCCTCCTCCTCCTCCTCCTCCTCCTCCTCCTCCTCCTCCTCCTCCTCCTCCTCCTCCTCCTCCTCCTCCTCCTCCTCCGTGACGATTTGTGTCTCGAAACATCTATAACGTAACTACCTGACATTGCTTCCGGTGTAAAAACTCGCAAGCGTGCATTCGCAGCAACACGTAGCATTGCATCTAGTTTGAAACACCCTTAAATGACTGATTCTAGAAGGTGTTCTTACTGGTGTTATTGTGACCTCACCTGACCCTCTGCAGCTATCGCGAGGTCACCACACCTTGCCAGTACCTTTTACTTTTAGCCGTAACTCACTACTATCTCACTGTCCTCATCACTCACTATTCGTGTGGCTGTACAGGCTGACCTATGTATGTTATTCCATAGATTACACCTTTCATGCCAGCTTTCTCCCTTACTCTTGGGCGACGTTCTACCCTCTCGTCTTCGTCTTCTCTTTAATTTTTCATCTCTCTCTCTCTCTCTCTCTCTCTCTCTCTCTCTCTCTCTCTCTCTCTCTCTCTCTCTCTCTCTCTCTCTCTCTCTCTCTCTCTCTCTCTCTCTCTCTCTCTCTCTTGTTTATCCGCCATCTTCTTTTTCGCACATTCTTTTTTTTCTTTCCTTCGTCATATGGTCCTCACCAAGCCTCCTTTTACTCTTATCATTAATGTTTTAGTTTTTTTCACACGCACTGCCATCTCATTTCCTAGACTATCGTGAATGTTATTGGTGGTAATCTTCGGAAAGAGAAAGAAAAAACGGGCCTATTTCCATGAGAGAGAGAGAGAGAGAGAGAGAGAGAGAGAGAGAGAGAGAGAGAGAGAGAGAGAGAGAGAGAGAGAGAGAGAGAGAGAGAGAGAGAGAGAGAGAGAGAATATGATGATTCCAACTCTATTTATGCAGCGGGAACTTTGTTAGAGGAAAGGATACGCGAATGTAAACACTTCCAGGAGATGACAGTGATAAGTTACGCAAGTGGGAGGCTGACGAGGCAATGGACGGATGGACTGATGTACTCGTATAGATGCTTCTCCACGTGGCTCTCTCACCGCCTCCTACTTAATCAATAACGTGATATTTGGAAGCGGTACAATTATATCTCTTTCTGCAATTTTATCTCTCCCTCCATTACCTATCCCCTTGTCTCCTCTTCCTCCTCCTCCTCCTTCTCCTCCTCCTCCTCCTCCTCCTCCTCCTCCTCCTCCTCCTTCTCCTCCTCCTCCTCCTCCTCCTCCTCCTCCTCCTCCTTCTCCTCCTCCTCCTCCTCCTCCTCCTCCTCCTCCTCCTCCTCCTCCTCCTCCTCCTCCTCCTCCTTCTCCAGTTAGTGATCAGGGAAAATGTCACGGGAATGTCTAGTCATGAATTGTATTGGGGAGGTAAAAATAGCCATCTCACCTCCATTATTCAAGGTATTAATGTGATTCCACCCACCTCCCTGACCCATGTTTTCTTTAATCTCTCTCTCTCTCTCTCTCTCTCTCTCTCTCTCTCTCTCTCTCTCTCTCTCTCTCTCTCTCTCTCTCTCTCTCTCTCTCTCTCTCTCTCTCTCTCTCTCTCTCTCTCTCTCTCTCTCTCTCTCTCTCTCTCTCTCTCTCTCACACACACACACACATTTGCTATTTCTTTCCTTTCCTCTATATCCTCGTGTCTGCTCTCACACTCTTCTCCTCTTCATCTCTTCGACCCTTTGCTTTCTTTTCCTTCCCTCCAGTGTTGTCTTCTTTTTTGTATTTTTCATCGCTTTCTTCTTATCTTCCATCATCGTTTGCTTCTGTGTCTTCCTTTCCTGTGGATCTTGCATTGTATTCCTGCTTGTCTCGCTTGGTTTGAACTTCACAGACCATTTCAATGTGTGTTTATTTGATAGCGTTCCTCGAAGCTTGTTGTGTTGCTGACTGGGAGGGTTGTAGTTTTATTGCTATTAATAGAAGACTCAGTATGTGAGTTTTATTATGCAGAGGATCATTTATGTATGATGATTTTATATTTTATTATTTATTTATTTATTTTTTGTAGTGTAATATTGTTTTTCTATTGGTATGGTTCAGTAGTATTGGATGACTCTTCAAGATTCTCTATAGGAATTCAAGCCTTCTACCATTTTTTTTATATATATATTTTTGTTTTATTATTCTTTTATTTTATACTGCATAGTTAACATCTTCACTCTGTTGTTCCATTCGGCGTCTCTGTAATGTAGCGACTCTGAAGTGGGTTAGGTTAGGTTAGGTTAGGTTAGGTTAGTCTAGTCTCATAACCAACACGATATGAATTGTGTTGATGCACCAACGGTAATAATAATGTGTGTTTCTTAAGGAATTTGAGAGGAATATGCAAATGTGTGTACAGAGAGCAAACCTGTACACACACACACACACACACACACACACACACACACACACACACACACACACACACACACACACACACACACACACACACACACACACACTATGATTACCACTGTAATTATTCTTCATAAAAAAAAATCTGCCATTCCACACCGGGCCGCCCATCACCAATCCTGTCATTACACCCACCACCACCACCACCACCATCACCACCACCACCACCACCACCACCACAACCACCACCACCACCACCACCACCACCACCACCACCACCACCACCACCACCACCACCACCACCACTACCACTGCCACCGTCATCGACAGTAACTTATACCAGCCGTGTCTCCAGCTTCTTAGAAAACAGTGTTGAAGATCCAGCGCAGGCAACCTTATGAACAGGAATGTTGTCTTATGGCTTCATTTGATAATGTGTTTGTGCTTCTTTACTTATACGACGACGATGATGATGATGATGATGATAGTGATGATGATAGTGATGGCGAGTATTACTATTTTATTATTTATTGTAATTATCATTATTATTGTTATTATTACTGATATTTTTGTTATCATTGTTAAGGTTTTTATCATTACTACTATTATTATTGTTATTACTATTGTTATTATTAATATTATTATTATTATTATTATTATTATTATTATTATTATTATTATTATTATTATTATTATTATTATTATTATCTTGTTACTATTATCATCTTATTATCATCATGTTTATCATGAATGACATGCAGTATGTTTGTCATTTCTACATACATTGGTGAATAAATTGATAGTGAAAAGTTAACTTTATGATGTCAAATTACGTGGAACGTAAATGGGTTGTTTTCAATGGTATCTGCCGCCACATATCACCACTGTAGCCACTCTTTTTTTGCTCGCTACAGGAGCCTGTCATATACCACCCAGCAGTACAATATAGCATTACAGTGCATTTAATTTTTTCATAAATATCTTGCATACAAGAACACTTCAATACTATTCTTTCATATCGTTGAAACAAACCCGACATCTTATAAAACTGCCAATTCATTTGCATTAATGTTGTCATCCCACAAAAGTTCTCTCAATTTAGGTAAAATCGTGTTTCCTGATATCCTCTGAATATACAGCTGGTTATAATGGTTGGCATTTCTCTTGTCAGTGTCAGTTTTATGTCTAAGTTTGATCTCAACACATTACCACTAACATCGCCATTCCTGGATCTGAGAGGCTGAGTGATAGCTGACGCAGCGCCACGGTCTGCTAAGACTTATTTTCTATGTTTGGTTAATGCATCAGATATTGTTGTAAATCATATGATAATTACTAACTGGATAGTTTATTTTCCTTTAACCATGTCAGTCCCATTGTTGGGTTCCTCTATGTAACAGCAGGAGTGAATATTACTTTTCATCAGATCTTGGACAGGTATCTCAGAGCTAGGCATAGAGATGTCATTTAATTAAATACATTGAGATTAATTATACTCCAAAAACGACAGTGATCAGTGGTAAAACCATTAGTTATCTTAATTGTAATATGAATGAAATGTTACAGGAACATCATTTCACATTATAATGTTGGTATTTTATGGGAAGACAACATTAATGCGAGGGAGATTCCAGTGTTTAGGAAATGACAGTTTCGATGAATAAATCCAAAGATAATAGCAATGTTTTCTGAATTATAATTTCACTAAGAATTACTTTAGTCATTGTAGTGTTGTATGGCACTGCTGTGCCTTCTTGGATAAATGTAAATTACACGCGTGTACCATGGTGCCGGAGCGAGGATTGGTTGTAGTGATGATCTCTGGTGGCAGACGCCTCTCTCGAATACCCTCATTCAGCTTCACCTGCACCTGCGTGGACTGGTGGAGCGCCGCCCCTGTACATGAAAGTTGGAAGGGGCATTGCACTCCAAGAAACACGGATCCGCCCTTCACACCATCCTCCCATGAGTTGTTCACTCTGCCACTGTTCCGCTCTTCATAGTAATGGTGACCCGCCTCGCCTTCGTCCAGCATTGATATTGTCCCGACTCCACCCTCGAAACCTTCCTATATCATTACCATTATCATTACCACTGTCACAACAACTTTCACCTTCCTTTGTCAACCCCAACAGTCTGTCAACAGCCTCATAGGCCATTCCCCTCTATACCTCCTTACCTCCATCCTTCCCTTAGAATCCAATATTTCCCTTCTGTTCACCCCTCTTGTACATCTCCAATTTTTTACATGTCTTTTGCAGTATGTATGTGTATTTCTGTGGCATTTACATCCTTATATTTCCACTCTGTACGTTTTTTTCCTGAGTTGCTGAACTGAAGGGTAAAAAGGGAAGAAGTTCCGTCACTGTCAGGGTACGGGAAGAGCCTAACAAAACCCCGTTAATGGCGAGGTCGTTCATCTATGGAGAACAATTCGCTTGTCTCACTTTCCCAGAAGCCAATGTTAATTATTCAGTATATAAAGGTAATGTTTTCCGTAGAGTCACATTTTGCACCAATAACGAGATGGTGCAGCGAAAAGTGCGGTTCGCGGTGCTATTATAGAGGTTGTTCATGTATTGGTTGTGGTGTTCAAAGGGATAATTTCATATTTGAATAATTTTCGCGAATGTTCTTGATTAAAATAGCTCATCGGACGCTGTGAGAAGGGCAGTATGACAGGTGCGAAGGGGTTGGGTGGATACATTTTACAGTGAAGCTAGATTGAAGAAAGGCAAGGTAGTACCAGACAGGTGAGTTGAGGGATGGATGGGTGGGGCAGCGGCTTCATCACTTAACCACCACCTCGTCTGTGTGGCTGTTATTGATCAGGTCACAACGCCCCTCCCTTCATTCCTCGAAAACCGCCACGACTTCTTTCTCGTCACGCTGCTCGCACATGGCAGAACGGACAGAGAGGCAGACCTGTGAAAGACAGTCATGTGTGGGGCGAAGCAGGTAGAACGAAACTCGCCTACCTCGCACCTGTAATCAAAACACGATGATCTCACAAGCAAACTAATTTTACCCCCAAAAGAGATGATGAAGCTAAAGCAACAAGAATACATAATCTTGCCATAATCGTGTTGGTATGTATACTTTTTCTCTCTCCCTCCTCCTACGCATCTGCCTCACGTATTCACAGTCATTCACGTTTATGATTTTGTAACCTTATGGCATCAAGACTTGCTGTGGAGATCTAGAAAAAGAAAGCTTATTGTCGTGTAGCTATACAAGTTTCTGTTCGACGTAACTTGCATTCTCTACTCACAGAATCACTCAACTTCATACATACGTGAAACACTGCCATACTAGTAGCTACATATATTTACTATCACTTCCTTTAAACATTTTTGAAGGACTCAGACCAACAACAAAAGTAAAAATAGCCCACCGTGCTCCAGGAACAAGATAACCATGGTGTAGCCAAGCAATGGTTTTCCCAGACAGGATCCAACCCTCATACGCTGTGTTGAACTTATTGAACTAAGCGTTGATACCACCACTCCTCCCTCTCACCTTCCTCTTACCTCCCACCCTTACCTTTACACCTCACTCTCCCCTCACCTTCATCTTACCTCTCACCCTCACCCTTGTACCTTACTCGCAACCTCATCTTCCCCTCAACCCACATCCTCTCCCTGTCCTTCTCTTACTCATACTCTCCCCTCTCCTCCCCTCACCCTTCCACTGCACGCTTCTTACGTCACCATTCCAGGTAACAGCACATAAAACATTGTAGAGTTCCTGAATTTTTTTCCATGTTAGTAGAAGTTAGTAGAATGTTTCGTTGCCACATCACCATCACCACCAAAAGTAGTAGTAGTAGTAGTTGTAGTAGTAGAAGTAGTAGTAGTAGTAGTAGTAGTAGTAGTAGTAGTAGTAGTAGTAGTGGCTTGCTTGTATTTGATTGCCCTCATCATCGCCTAGCCACCCCTACGTCCTATTAAATGAAGCCTAGGACCGCTACCTCGAGTCAGTACTCCTTCGCTGAAACACTCGTGATTATTCCTTGATTACTCAGACTGACCGCATTCCTGGCTCGAGTGTTGGTCTATTTGTGGGTAAAACTGTGTTGGGGTCGATATCCACCTTCGTTGGCGACTCTGCGTGTTCGAAACCATCCAAAGTAGTCATCGTCGTCACCGCCTGTGTGTTGTGTGAGTCACCTTCCCTTTGGATCGCCGTCGTCAAGGGCAAGCTGCTTTGAATATTATGTCAGGTCTCTCTCTCTCTCTCTCTCTTCTCTCTCTCTCTCTCTCTCTCTCTCTCTCTCTCTCTCTCTCTCTCTCTCTCTCTCTCTCTCTCTCTCTCTCTCTCTCTTTCTTTCTCTCTTTCTTTCTCTCTCTCTCTCTCTCTCTCTCTCTCTCTCTCTCTCTCTCTCTCTCTCTCTCTCTCTCTCTCTCTCTCTCTCTCTCTCTCTCTCTCTCTCTCTCTCTCTCTCTCTCTCAGACCACCGAGAGAGAGAGAGAGAGAGAGAGAGAGAGAGAGAGAGAGAGAGAGAGAAAGAGAGAGAGAGAGAGAGAGACAGATGCCGAGCTTCGAATTCATGAACAAGTCAAGGATAGGTCACCGTGCCTTTGTACCGTCACAATAGCCGCTGCGTGACAAAAATTGTACACGCCAACACGCGGAGGTAGTTGAGTCAAGGTCACGCTCGCCACCTGATACAGTCCTGCCCAGGGTTAGCGTGAGGCACGAACCCCGCGGGACCAGAAGGAAGGAGGACAGGCGAGGTGGAGTCCCTGATATAACTTCCGCCACGTTACTGTTCCCGAGAAGGCAGCACTTCGTTACACACACACACACACACACACACACACACACACACACACACACACACACACACACACACACACACACACACACACACACACACACACACACACACACACACACACACACACACACACACAGTAAAGCACTTCTTCTCACGACACACGCCGATGAACAACGAAAGACGCTGTGTTTATAGGGAGCCCGAACGATCGCCTCTGTTGCATGGAGGAGTTGGTGACCTCGTGGGCTGGAAGGAGGGTGGGAGAGAAGGAGGCAGATCGTCGTCACAGTTCTACGTCGCTACAACAAAAGGCAACACTGTAAACTATCAAGAGAGAGAGAGAGAGAGAGAGAGAGAGAGAGAGAGAGAGAGAGAGAGAGAGAGAGAGAGAGAGAGAGAGAGAGAGAGAGAGAGAGAGAGAGAGAGAGAGAGAGAGAGAGAGAGATACACATTTTCATCATATAGAAAAAAGATAATCACCTCCGCCACATAAAGAGAGAAGCAGACTGTCATTATTCAGGGACAAAAGCTCACACACTGCAGTGATATGCATGCGTGCACGTACACACACAGATAACACAAGCACACATGCATACATATAAATATCAGAAGCACACACACACACACACACACACACACACACACACACACACACACACACACACACACACAACACACACACACACACACACACACACACACACACACCTTAGTATATAGCAGCTTTTGTTCGTAAGTCACCTGCTGTGTTCCTTCACACCTATTTTAGCTTTGCTCGCCTTCAAATGTTACTTGGGGATTCACAGTAAGAATATTATATTAAAGAACATTTATTATGCATTTATTTTTGTCACTTTTATTCATCATGCAGTCTCACTAACTTTAACTCCAAGTATAATGACTTGTACTGCAGCTCTACTCATATACCAAACTTTTTTATTTTTATTTACAGTGACATAACATACCATCACACGAGCTCCTATCTTATTGGAAGCAACAGACTCCTTTGAGGTTACTGGCGGCGTTTCTAAGAACAATAATATTCAGATTTATAGAGAGTAACTTTGCAATAAGATTTGGTATGCAGGAGGGGCGTGGCGTGGTAGGGTGATGAGACACTTACACCACGACACCTCTCTTGCAGGCCTCACACCACCCTCAATGTAATGATTATCCTT
>JAXIVD010002076.1:65000-67982 GCA_036785275.1 Cancer borealis
AGGTACTGAGTAACTAGCCGTGAACTAGGCGTGAAAAGGGCGGTGACTAATGGTACTCGTCCTTTACTTGAGTGGAAGGTAAATAAGAATAACTAAGGTTTGGTGCTTCAAAAACCACAAGGAGGTAATGGGAATAGATGGAAGAAGTATGTGAGGAAGAGAGAAGCTACTAAGCTACACATATTTTTCAGGGACGCCGCTCCCTTTACCATCCTCCCCACTACTCCCCTCCCCATGTGGGCCCGGGAAAGTAGCGCCGCCCACTGTACTCCAGTGTGAACCGATTCGGACGAGGCGAATTCCACAGCTGAAGGCAACGTCTGGGCCACGGATTCGGCAGTGTCCAGGAGGAGGGCCAGCACGAGGGTGGTGTGCACGCGCTGCTGCCCTGCCAGTCAACAGTGCCGCGCTTGACACGTCGTCCCGCCAGCAGACACACACGCACACACCCACGCCGCCAGCCGCGACAAGCCCCGCCGTGACTACGTGTTGCCTGACGAGTATGTTTTGTGGAGTCTGCAAGGAAGCTTTAGTGTGTTGTGTGAGGTGTGAGGTGGGGAAAGGCTGCTTGTTGACAGGTATTTTGCACGAGTGACGGAGAGTCTTGGTAAGCACGACCACGTTACAAGGCGACACAGGTGGATTTGAAGTTTCGTTTAGTCTCCGTCAAGAGTGATTGAAGAGGAAGGATGTATGGATTCATGCATTTATTTTTTAATCATTAAGTAAAGATGAGATGGTCGATATGAGACATAATTACGAATAGTAGCACACGGTGAGATACCATGATGCCAGACAGCGTGCATGTACGCACGCACGCACGCACACACACACACACACACACACACACACACACACACACACACACACACACACACACACACACACACACACACACACACACACTCACACTCACACTCACACACACACACACACACACACACACACACACACACACACACACACACACACACACACACACGCACACACACGCACACACAGACATACACAGACATACATAGACACAGACACAGAAATACACAGACATAAACATAGACACAGACACACCTCCGAAGCAAAAAAAAAAAAAAGAGGAATCACTTGGAGGAGATGGGAATCACGTGGACGGGATTCGCTTCTTGGATCTTATTTTTCTAAACTTTTTGCTAGATTAGTCACGCTAGAAAACTGTTGAGAAGATTATGGAAGTTGCAAAGGAATGAAGCAAGCATTACCCCGCCAACCATACCATTTATCGGTCAAGGAGATGAAGCCGTGAAAGAGGATATGTCTTAGTGGCCTCGCCGGTGATCAAGCCTCGGGCACTGGCGACGGGATGAAACTGTGTCAAGGGAGTGCCATGCGTCTCTCATATTGGCTGCACCAAGAGATGTGTCGTTTTTATGCCTCACGCCTGCACCAGTGAGGTATCCTTGCCTGGTTTTCCTCTCCATTGATGTAGTGATGCCATGAGAGTGTGCTGCGTGATGGCGTGTCGTGCGTGAAGGTAGTAGTAGTCTGTGGCCGACATGACTCAGGGCACGAGCAGGACAAGAATGTAATGAGCAGGACCAGTTATGTCACGTGGAAGGTACAGTTGTCGCAGTACCTCGCTGGTGGCAGGAAGTGTTCGCCTTTGATCACTGTAAACACAAACAAATATGCATAAGGTTTTTTTCCATTCTGTATATCTTTACATTTCCATCCGAGGGTGACTGTAGTCCTGGAAACAGTCCACGTGATTCGCGTCCCGTTACTGTGCGTTGTGTGCGACACCAGCTTGAGGCTCCGCTGGTTGTTAGTTTTAGATGAAATTAAGCTAATGCGACTGGAAAAGTTACTGCTTCTCTTTTAATGGAGAAAGTGTCTTGTGTACTATCCTATTTCTAAAGCTTATTCTAACACGTACGATGTACGATGATCTGTGTGGAAATTTTTTCTCGTCGAAGAAAGTTGTACTTTGTAGAGAGTTGTCCGTGGAGTGAACGTTATGTGATGAGTAAGCGAGAGACAATGCAGTAACAACACTTTTAATTTTAAAATCATTCTTGCGAGGATTAAAAGCACAGCTTTTGGGTGGGCATTTGAGGCATAACGTGCTGCCACTGCATCACCAACAGGCAGACTCATCAATCCACAGCCACAGGAGGATGGCGCCGGAGAGACGCTGTGAGGCAGAGCTTCAGTGCACATTTGTGAGATCGATGTGGAAAGCAGTATGACAGCTGTAACTTTGCGAGCAAACTAGAACTGGTTAAAACCAGTCCAAACCAGTGGTTACATTTACTTTATTATAACTAGTATTATCGAGACAAAATTAGTTGCACCAAAGGAAGCTGAGTGAAACACGATATGAAGGATTGGAGTGATTTTATGCCTTATGTTATCTAAAAAATTCAGTCCAGGATAGTTTCAACAACTGTTCGGTCTGAAAGAACTGGGTACCTGCTAGACAGCATCGGTGAAACAGCGTATTTGTCATTATCCGTAATAACAGTCGGGTGGTTGGCCGACTATATATATATATATATATATATATATATATATATATATATATATATATATATATATATATATATATATATATATATATATATATATATATATATATATATATATATATATATATATATATATATATATATATATATATATATATATATATATATATATAATATATATATATATATAATATATATATATAAGTATATATATATATATATATATATATATATATATATATATATATATATATATATATATATATATATATATATATATATATATATATATATATATATTATATATATATATATATATATATATATATATATATATATATATATATATATATATATATATATATATATATAATATATATATATATATATATATATATATATATATATATATATATATATATATATATATATATATATATATATATATATATATATATATATATTATATATATATATATAT
>JAXIVD010002077.1:0-30000 GCA_036785275.1 Cancer borealis
CTATCTCTTTCTCTCATCCGGCCACTCCATCAATGCATGAAGAGGTTCGAATTTTTCTCTCTCCTATTAGACGAAGGAGGAAAAGATAGAGAAAAGGAAGGACAAGGACTAAGGACAATGACGAGGACAAGGGACGAATTACGAAGCATATGAAGACTGCAACACAGACGGACGACAAACGAGGAGACAACGAGGACGAGGACGATGAAAACACGAAGAAAATATTGAGTAGCAAGTAGCGGCAGGAAGTGAGGTTCCATCCGCTTAGCCAACCAGCCAATCAGTCAGGTCAGTCAGTCGGTCAGTCAGTCAGTCGACGAGGGTGTTACTTGGATCAATAAATACCGTCCCTGGTCCTTTCACTGCTCGTTTAGTAAAGCCTCTCTGCACTGGGCCAGGAGTGTGGGGTGGGGGAGGGAGAGGAGGAGGAAGGGGAGGGGATAGGGGAGAGGAAAGGGGGAAGGAGGATAGGGGAGAGGAGGCTACAAGTCCTCTTCGCGGGGATTTCATAAGGATTCAATTATTCCTCAGCACGTCCGAGTCTAGTTCCGGCGCTCCGTGGCTCCTCCTCCACAAACCATTTTTCCAATCAAGATTTGTTTTGATTGCAATACCTCCCTCGCTAACCGCTTCGAGCCCTCTCTCCTCCTCCTCTTTTTCTCCCCCTGTGCAAACAACACCACCCACAAGGCTATCTCTCACCCCCATCACCCCAAACATTTCCCCTTCCTCCTCCTCCCTCCTCTCACCTTCCTCCTCGTCCCTCCTCCTCCTGTTCGCAGCTTCCACCCGAGTAACCTTCAACGACCAACTCTCTGCCTGTCCCAATTGAATCGTGGGACAATCGCGTTTTAGGCATCTGATGACCGTGTGTAGATCAGGGGTACCCAGCTCATTCGCCAGCTGACTCTCAACGACCTAAAGAGTCGCTCGAGTGAAATGTTGGAAAATTCCTGATGAACTTTCTGTTTTGCTTCCTGCTGTATTTACTTTTTTTTGGGGGGTGGTGGTGTGGTTTTTTGGGGGGCGGAGGAGGAGGGGACATTTTTCCTCACAACTAACCACTACCACCTTGTCTCTTTTTTTATTTGTGGTGTAGGTTTTTTTTTTTTTAATATTTGTGGTTGTGAAATAAATACGTGGAAAGAGGAAGAAATTTGGTGATGAGAGGGATATAATAGCCCCCTTTTTTTTCTCTATCTATCTATCATTTTTATTATATCTATCTATCTATTTATCTATCCTACCTATCTTTGACTGCAGGAAGGAGAGGAGAAGGAGGGAGGATAAATTCACGCTGGGAAAATTAAGATAAGGCAATATTCTGACTTGCTTAAGAACCCGAGGACTTGAAGACGCTCGAAGCTCATGTTACTGTAAAGGCATTTCTTTCTTTACGAACTAAACTCCAACAAAACCATTTACCCCTCACCCAATAACCTCCTACCTCCTCCTCCTCCCTTTCATTCAACATTTTCCTATTCTCCTCATTTTCCTCCTCCTCCTACATATTCCCTCTTCATCCTCCTCCTCCTCTTCTTTTTTTTTTCCTCCTCTTCTTTCAGCTTTTCCTAACCTCACTATATATTTCGTATCATCTGTTTTTTTTCAGCTTTCTTCATTTCCACTATCATTTATCAAGTTGCTTGCCTCTCTATTCTTGGTTGTTTCTTCTCATCTCTCTCCTCTCTCTCTCTCTCTCCTCTCTCTCTCCCTCTCTCCCTCTCTCTCGCTCTCTCTCTCTCCTCTCTCTCTCTCTCACTCTCTCTCGCCAACGCATTGGTAACTATTTAATTGCTGGGTATTTCTATTTCGAAAGGGTAACTTATAAAAATCCAACTAACGGGTCACCTCACGCCACCCACTGGTACTGGCCTCGTAATGCTGCTGGCTGGCTGCTTGCTACAACTAATATAATATGGGACTTTACAGTTTCTTTTTTTTCATGTCTAAATTTATTCAGTGTTGACGTGAGCGATGTATTTCTGTCTGAAAAGCTAAAGGTGATCTGGCAGCATCCCATAATTTTAAAACTCTCCGTACGATGTGAATTTGGACATGATACAATGATGAGAGAGAGAGGAGGAGAGAGAGAGAAGAGAGAGTGACGAGAGACGAGAGAGAGAGAGAGAGAGAGAGAGAGAGAGAGAGAGACGAGAACAGAGATAGATGGAGAGAGAGAGAGAGAGAGAGAGAGAGAAGGAGAGAGAGAGAGACTGTATAAGCATAGCAAACTTTACGTCGTCAAGAATTTGTCGTGTATAAGTGACAAGGTGACAGCGCACACACACGCACTGAGCGGTGTTATGAGCTTCCGTGGCGGCGTGTGCTGAGTGAGGGCGTGGCAAGGCTATGTGAGGCAGAGGAGGAGGAAAGGAGAGAGAAAGAAGGGAAGGAAGGGAGATGGGAAAAAATTGCAGGGAGGCAAAACTCAAGACAAGGAAAAAAAAGAAAAAGAAGGTAAAGAAGAGGGAAGTGAAGGAATTGAAGAAATGGATAGAGAAAAAGGGAGGGATGGAGGAAAGAAGAGGAAGGAGATTGGAGTATTTTAGTAGAGGAGGATGTGGAAGAGGAGGGTAAGGGTCGGGAGACAAGGGAGGGAAGGAAAGAAGGGAAAGCAGAGGGGTAAGGAAGGAAGAGGAAAGGGGGTTTTGGGAAGGGGGGCAGGGGCGGCTCGTGGATGCTGACGACTTATTCATAAATCCCTGAGATAAACCAGAAGTGAAGGACCCCCACAGAGGCCCCTCGGAGGGGTAAATGAGAGGGTGCCTGAGGCGTGGCTGCCGACTCACTCCCGCTGGGGGACGAAGGGGGAGAGAAGAAACCTACTTCTTTCTCCTCCTTCTTCTCCTCCTCCTCTCCTTCTCCTTCTCTTCTTCCCTTGTCACTGTTATGTCACCCTTCAACTCATCCTTATCTTTGTCATCCTTCTCCTCCACCACCACCACCACCTCCACCTCCACCACCTCCTACCTCTCCTCTTCCTCCTCCTCCTCCTCCTCCTCCTCTCTCCTCCTCCCCTCCCCTCTCCCCCCCCCCTCATTCCACTCCTCTTCCTGCCTCCTCCACACCCAGCATGTACACACCCATCCACCCGCAGTCACTAAACGACCCTTATTTTTACACACAGATGGAAGCAGACAAAAGGACGGAAAATACTTCAGGGGATAAAAGGGCACAAAAATATAGCCAAATTGTTGTGAAGGGAAAGAATTTTTTTGCTTGATGAAGTTTCGTCTGTCTGTCTGTGTGTTCTGTGTGTGTCTGTGTGTGTCTGTGTCTGTGTGTGTCTGGGTTTTTTTTTCTCTCTCTCCCTCTTCTCTCCTCTCTCTCTCCCTCTCCTCTCTCTCTCTCATCTCTCTCTCTCTCTCTCTCTCTCTCTCTCTCTCTCTCTCTCTCTCTTTCTCTCTCTCTCGGACAAACGAACGAAACGAACGAACAAACGAGTCTACTGAAGTCCTATGAACGTGAATGAAGCCTGTACTCTGTTCCCTTCCACTTCAGCGCCACCCAAACCACTTTCCTATCCTCTCTTCCTATTTCCCTCTCATCCATCCTCAAGCTTCCTGTCCTCTATCCTCCCTATCCACCTGCATCACCACCATCATCTATGTATTTCATCCCCTATTCTATTATTCTTTTTATCACTTCCCACTTGCAGCCTATTCCCTTATTAATAATATTCTACTATATCTATCTCTACTACACTCAATCCTATCCCTTATACTACAGTTCGAGTCTTTATTTATGTCCTTCCACACCCATTTCTACCTTTCACTTTAGATCAGTAATAGTGTAGGTTCATCTAAACAGTCTCGTAAGGGTCAACATGTCTGCTGTGGTTTCATTGTGTGTGTGTGTGTGTTCCTTTTTCTGACTCGCTGCTATCAGTAAAAAAAAATTGACGTCTACCCTTTACCATTGCTGACACTGCCTTCACCAATTGCCAATCTGGTAGTGCAATTCCTATAGTTCCCGCTGACAAAACATCTGTTACTGTTTGCTATCCCTCTTGGTAAGAAATAACACTCCTTCCCCCAACTCTCTCTGCTGTTCATCCTCCTGGAGCATCGTCTAGACAGCCTGCCCACCCACGAACCTAGGAACTCATCCACGCAGAGTGCCGACCAGAAGCTAAGATTTAGGTTTTGTCTTATTACAATCGGTGTTCTGAAGTTGGAGTTTAAGGTGGGGAAAGGAGGAGAAGGAAGAGGAGGAGATTGTTGTTATTGAAGCTATTTTCTGTACGTGTTATTGTTTTGTTTTGATGTCGCTGTTGTTGCAGAGAGAAAGAGAGAGAGAGAAAAAAAAATAAATAAAGCCAGACAAACAGACAGACACGAACAACTAATCAACAGACAAATAATAAACCATATATAACCACCCACGATTCTCACAATTTAAAAAAAAATAAAGCTAATACCAAAATCAATAAATAATATAATATACAAAACCCAGGGAGAAAAAAAAAAAAAAGAGATCACACAAAATACGTAACAATTCAATCACAAATGTAAGCGTCAAAATGCGATGCCGTTCAAAAGACGTACACGAGGCTGACAAAAAATCTGCTTAGTTCATATGCTCTCTGGCAGCTCTTGATCTTGATTGAGAGGGGGAGGAGGGAGGATACGGACACGTGTAGGAGGAGAAGGAGGATGAAGAGGAGGTGAGAGGAGGAAGAGGAGGAGCAAGAAGTGGAGGAAAAAGATGTGATGGATCATCTATTGATGAAGAAGAAAAACAAAATAATTAGAAGAATGAAGAAGAAATAGAAGAAGAAGAAGAAGAAGAAGAAGAAGAAGAAGAGAGAAAGAAAAAAGGAAGAAGGAAGAAGAAAGAGGAGGAGGAGGAGGAGGAGGAGGATGAGGAGGCAGGAGGAGGGAGGAGGAGGAGGAGGAGGAGGAGGAGGAGGAGGAGGAGGTGGGAAGAGGAGGAAGAGGAAGAAAAGAAGAAGCAACAACAACAAAGACATTAACGAGAACAGAAAGAATTAAAAAACAGAATAACAAAACTAAGACAAGAACATTAAGAGAAAAAAAGGACGAACGAAAAAGAGGAGAAAGAGAGAGAGGAAAAGAAAGTCATTATCTTTATTTTTCTATAGTTTGCTGAGAGAGAGAAAAAAAAAAACAGAGGAAAAGAAAGAGAAAAAACAATATGACCACTCTAGAAAAAGGATAATTATCATAATGGATGAAAGAAACACACACACACACACACACACACACACACACACACACACTACACACACACACACACACACAACTACCAACACACACACACACACACACTCATACATACACACACACAGCATACAACATTCCCTTCAAAGCACATGTACTCTTACCCTAAACGTAAATACGGAGAGAGATACAGAGATGCAGAGATAGAGAGAACGAGAGAGAATTATAAACATCAGATTAGAGGAGACTTTCTGAAGGACACAAAGAGGAGCAAAACGAGAGGAGATAGAATAAGAATGGAGGGAAAGGAGGCAGGAAAGAGGATAAGATAAGAGATGGAATATAAAAGGATAATTAGAAAGACAAGAGAGAGACAGAGAGAAAAAAAGTGGATAGCTCGGGTTACGAAGGCAAACAAATTATAAAGATGAGAAGAAGAGTCGGAGTTCAGTGTCGATTGAGTCAGTAATTGAATATTTTCTATCATAATATTTTGCATATCGAAGAGAGAGAACTTAATTCCTTTCATGAACGTCAATTTCTTCCTGATATATATATGTGCACTTTCTTTCATCTCCATTCATAGAGTAAAAATAGATTTAACAACAAATTCAACTTACAAGGCAAAAAAGGACACCACCAGCCCGACCATACAGCCTTCCACGAAAATATCAAAGCCAGCATCTCGAGTGACCCGTAGTGTGTTGCTTCGCTAAAAAGATCCAACACCACACATACACTACAATACAGTACACCGTTAAACCAACACACTCACACGGAGAAACACACATACAAGCCTAGGCGAATTTCAGCCTTTTTATAACACATACTTATCCTTTGCACTTCAACAAAGAACTGTCCACCGGTCTTCACACGCACATACGTACCTACATGTATGGGAGTGAAACACAGGGCAAGTACAAGGAGTTAAACCGTAAGACAGCAACGGCAGTAATAAGTCAACAAAGTGAGCAAGTGATTTGTCTGCACTGAGAAAGGCAGAATTTCAAGGTTGGTGCCCCCGCCAGCCACTGTTACAGACACTAAGAGGGTGACGAAGGGGCGGCACACTGGACCGAACTCTCGATGAAGGGGTGTGTGTGTGTGTGAGAGAGAGAGAGCAGAGAGAGAGAGAAGAGAGAGAGAGAGAAGAGAGCGAGAAGAGAGAGAGAGAGAGAGAGAGAGAGAGAGAAGAGAGACAGAAGAGGAGAGAGAGAGAGAGAGAGGAGAGAGAGAGAGAGAGAGAGAGAATGCACGGAAGGCAAAACTAGAAACCAAGGGGAGAAAGACTAATAGAGTACCCGTAGTTTGGAAAGGAAAGAAGGATAGAAGGAAAGAAACGCGGAAAAGGATAAAGAATGGAATGGTAGAATAGATGGACAGGTTGAAGTGTAGAAAGGGAGGGAGGTTGAAGAGGACTGGAAAGGAACAGACTGAACGAATGAAAAGAAGAGAGGGAATGGAAGTTGATAGAAGGGGAGAGAAAAACGGAATGGAAGAGAGGCTGGAGAAACAGAAAGTTGGCTGGAAGGGAGCAGGCTGGAAATTGAGGCAAGCGGCAGGCTGGAACAGAACAAAAACAGCTGGAAAAAGGGGAGTAATTTGAGAGAGATGAGAGAGAGTCGAGGAGAGAGAGACGAGAGAGGAGAGAGAGAGAGGAGAGAGAGAGAGAGAGAGAGTATAGAGAGAAGAGGAGAGACGAAGAGAGAGAGAGAGAGAGAGAGAGAGAGAGTTAACCATGAGTGTATAATCAATACATTCGTTTGATGAGCGAAAACTAAGAAAATCGAACACTAGATCAATTTTCTCATCCAAGAAAATGTAAGATGTATTTATTTTTCTCAAAAGATAAACTTTTTAATGTTAACGCACTCGTGGGAATTCACAAAAACTACTTAATGAACGAACGTGCTTAAGCCATTACATCACATACATACATACATACATACATACATAATACACACACACATCAGCTTAGCACAGCAACAATAAACACATTACACAAAGACCATCCAATAACCTCCATTATTATCGAATCAATAAGTGCCAAAGTGCTGATAAAACTCTAAGTGTCATTCAGAATAAGATTATAAATACTTCAATACCATTAGTTCTATCTGGAATGCAGGTAATAGTACTTATATTCAGTCATGTTTACTAAGGAGACAAGATTAGTATTGAAAACGCTGCGGCAGTGGAGAGTGCATCGGCTACATGGAGGAGGCATCTCACGTTGGGGCATGCAAGTCAGGGTGTTTGTGAGGCCCCTGAGCCCTACGCTTCGCCCCATCCGCCCCCGCCCGACCCAGACCCGCACCGACCCCGCCACCTTACTTATGTTGTTGGGGTGGGGAGGAGACCGCACGCCCTCGGCTGTGATGGATGGGCTGCACGGCTCAACAGCAAGAAGAAACGATACACAACAGCAATAAAAGAAATGGAAGCAGCAAAATAAGACAACCAATTTAGTATACGTACCAACACATAACAACAACAACAAACAACACAACAACAACAACAACACAACAACACCACAACAACAACAACAACAACAACAACAACAACAACAACAATACGAAACCAAAACTACAAGCATCATAGCAAAAGCAACAAGAAAGTAGTTCCCATTTCATAAACACCATCATTACCTCCCAAAGGCATCACCTATCATCAATTCACATAACCCTCATCACCACTACTACTACTGTCCACCACAATCACCACTATCACCTTTATTTTACTATCACCCACAACCACAACCACCACAGTAGGACCCACCACACCACAGCAGCAATATCAAGTAGCACCACAAAGACCACACTGGAATACAACACTGAATACACCACAAACACCTAATACAGACAATGATTCAGTGTTAAAAGGCATGAAACCATTGTGCACTTCCCCATCTTTTGAATAGGAAAGAATGATCACAGCAGAACTACAATAAGTAAATCAACAACACTGTTATATACATATTTCAACGGTAACACAAAAAACCACACTTAAAGAAAACTCAAAAATTTCGATGTTACATAATTTCGTGTTACGTAACATTTTCAGCTGAAAGTTGAGTTTTTTCTTCCACGACTGAAACCACAAATAAAACTTCAATTATAAAAAAAAATAAACGAAAAAATTAAACCCCACTTTTAGTTCTGTATATATTGTAAAGTTTATTTCAGAATGTTTCAAGCTGAGAGTGAGTGAGGAGCTGGTTGGCTGCGTAGGTGGTTTGCTAGCGGCAGGGATTTGAAGTGAGCATGCAAGGGTAGGAAGGTAGGCAGGCAGGCAAGGCAGGGGGGTTGGTTGAATAGGTCTTGTATGTCCTCGCAAGACCACAACACGAACAAACCCGGTCCTGTCAGAGTGGCTTTAGGGTCCAATTACTCATCGGGGACCAACACAAAACTGCAGCTGTGTCTTGGGTTACATGGAGCAGGGGAGGAAGGGAGGAAGGACGGGTGGGAGGAGAGGAGGGAGGTAGCCAGGCTGCCAACCCAGCCTAGTGGTCGTCAGGCAGCAATTAGCATGCCATTAGGTTAGTACTGTGAGCTGAAAAATATATATATGACTGCAGCCTGCTCTCTCTCTCTCTCTCTCTCTCTCTCTCTCTCTCTCTCTCTCTCTCTCCTCTCTCTCCTCTCTCTCTCTCTCTCTCTCTCTCTCCTACTCTATCTATCTATCTATCTATCTCTATCTATCTATCTCTCTCTCTTTCTCTCTCTCACTATGAATAATTTGCTATGTTTTTCCTCAGTTGCGTGCGAGGTTATTAGTCTTTTTTACTGTACTTTTTTTATGGCATTTTATTGTTTTTTGGGGAATGAATACAATGAGAGAGAAATTAAGATGAAAGTGTGTGATAGAGATAGATAGATAGATAGATAGATAGATAGATAGATAGATAGATAGGACGAGAAGAGAGCGATGAGAGAGAGAGAGAGAGAGAGGAGAGAGAGAGAGAGAGAGAGAGAGAGACGAGAGAAAGGTGTCATAATCATCATCTTCATCTTCACTCCTCGTCTTTGTCAGCCTCCGCCTCAAGTGCCTTTCAGATTGTGCTTCATAGTAATAATAAAAATAGTAGTAATAGTAATAATAATAATAATCTATCTATCTAACTAACTACTTGTACCTGGCTTATATCCCATTGATGATGATGATGATAATAATAATAATAATAATAATAATGATAATAATAATAATAATAATAACAATAATAATAAATGATGATGATAATAATAATACGTTATTCATCTACAGGAGAGCTCAGAACCATCACCATTCTTCCTCCTCCTCCTCTCTTTTCTTCTTCTTCTTCTCCTCCCTCCTCCTCCTCCTCCTCCTCCTCTCTCCTTCCTCCTCTGTTAAAACCTCATTGTACTGGGGTCTCCATGGGTCTATTAGGCTCTTCATAATAGTATAAGCCTATATCGCCCTGTCCTGTTCTGTCTGTCTGTCTGTCTGTCTTTGTCCTATTAATATTTGACCGTTTTTTCTCTCTGTGTTGGGACTATCTGCTGTCTATTTGTCTGTCCTCTTTAGTTGTTTTTTTTTTCTCTCTCTCTCCTCTCTCTCACTCTCTCTCTCTCTCCTCTCTCTCTCTCTCTCTCTCTTCTCTCTCATCTCTCTCTCTCTCCTCTCTCCGTGCATTCACTAACATCTTCCTCTTATCTTCTCCCTCCTCTATAGGTGTTCCTCTCAGCCCATTCACACAACACCCGCCTCTTTATGTCTCCCTACTCTTCCCTCTTCGTGTTAAGAGATCTCCTCTCCTTTTCATGCTCTTCCTCTAACTTTGTATGTGTGGCTTCTATTTTTTTTTCTCTTGCACTTGCTCTCTCTGCCTCTCTCTCTCTCTCTCTCTCTCTCTCTCTCCTCTCTCTCTCTCTCATTCTCTCTCTCTCTTCTCTCTCTCTCTCTCTTCTCTCTCTCTCTCTCTCTCTCTATCTATCTATCTATCTATCTATCTATCTATCTATCTATTTATCTCTTTCCCTCTCTCTTTCTCTCTTTGTTTGTTTTTTCTTCTCTCTCTTTAACTCTTTAGATCAGTTTTAAAGTCTAAAGTTCCTAGTTTTGTCAAGGTCGTTTCCCCTCATACAGTTGACTTGTAAGGATTTTTTTTAACTCCTAATGCAACATGATTTTGTACAACATCGCTGACAGGACAAGGCAGTGATTTGTGTGGCTAAAAAAACCATTCCATTCTGGTTGCCTTTCAGACTCAATCTCGGTAGAAAGAATTAAATTATCTTTGACAATGTATTAGAGTTATATTGTGTAGGTTATTTATACTATTATTGTTGTTATTTGCTATTATTATTACAATGTTTTTTTATTACTGTTATTATTACTATTATTATTATTTATTATTATTATATTATTTTATTTTATTATTATTGATTTGTATAGTACCACCACCACCTCCAATACAGTTAGTGAACAATACATCATAATTAAGAAAACTACAACCCATCACGAACACCACACCACACACACACACACACACACACACACCACACACACACACACACAACGCGCACCACGCACCACGCCACCACCCGCACACTACACACACACACACACACACACCACACACACACACACACAGTTTCACGCCGGCTTGTTTTCCATAAAGCCACGATGATCAAATTTATTTCAGAGGCGCCGAGTGATATGGCAAAGTGAGTCACCATACACGCCTCCCGCACCGACCCACCACCCCCGCGGCGTCACGCACCCACGAACCTGCTATGGGCGTGGGGATGGGCGGGAGGAGGAGGAGGAGGAGGAGGAGGAGGAGGAGGAGGAGGGACAGGAAGAGGCTCTAAACCAAAGAAAGAAAGAGAAAATAGAAAGAGAAAAAGGACAGAAAGGGATAAGAGAGAGACAGAAAGGGATAAGAGAGAGACAGAAGAGAAAAGGTAAGTACACAAGGGGCAAAAAAGAAAGGGGAGAATAGAGAGAAAAAGAGGAAGAAGAGCATGTGAAATAAAGATATAGAATTCTGAAAGAAGCTGCCAACGATGCCAAGGGAGGAACAAGTGAATAGAAAGTAGATTAAACAGAAAACGAAGAAGCGATATTGAAAGACCTGACCGCGGGAGAGGATGGAGAAAGGCGGTGAAAAAGAGAAAGAAAAAGAGAGAGAGAGAGAGACGAGAGAGAGGAGAGAGAGAGAGAGAGAGAGAGAGAGAGAGAGAGAGAGATGAGAGAGAGAGATGAGAGAGAGAGAGAGAGAGAGAAGAAAAAGAGATGGAAGAATTAAAGGAGAGACAGGTTAGGGTTGTCCTTGTTATGAGAAATGTGAGTCGGTGGAGGAGGAGGAAGGAGGAGGAGGAGGAGGAGGAGGAGGAGGAGGAGGAGGAGGAGGAGGAGGAGGAGGAGGAGGAGGAGGGGCAAGAGGTGTAGGTGAAGGGCTGACAAAGGAAGGATCTCTCAGGTGGCGTGTTTCAGAGAGGGACAGACGGAGCCTCACCTGGCTGGGAACTCCTTCAAGCTTATTATTAATAGTGTTTTTTTCACTACATCTCCACCTACGGGACTTAAAGTAGGTAGAACATTTTGAGCTAACTAATATAAAGCCTTCCGTGTGTTAGTCGTTAAAGGTGACTAAGTAATGGATGATCTTTTTTTATTTTTTTTATTTATTTCCTTACGTGATTAGAGACATGTATACAGTTAAAGGAAATTAATAAATGAATGATAACTGTAAACTAAGCTAACAATAAGTATTAAACAATAGTGTTTTTTTTGTAGTTTTTGAACCTTAATAATTTTTGATGACAATTTAACATCACGTCGTCAGGAAAATGTCTTCTCGTGATGCAAATACAAGACTTAAGACAAGACAAGACAAGACAAGACGGGAAGGATTCTAAGACATTGTTGGTATAAGGTAGAGTCATTCAGTCAGTCAGTCTGTCGTACATACATACACCAGATTTGAGGCAGCTTCCAGACTTCCTGTCCAACGTACTCACTAAAATATTCCTCCCACTACACCTTCCTCTTACTATAATAGATCTCTCTCTCTCTCTCTCTCTCTCTCTCTCTCTCTCTCTCTCTCTCTCTCTCTCTCTCTCTCTCTCTCTCTCTCTCTCTCTCTCTCTCTCTCTCTCTCTCTCTCTCTCTCTCAGCCACTCTCCTACCGCCTATCCCACCACTTCCTCCCTTCCATTGACAGCCAACAGCCCGCCCACCTACCCTCCCCGCCACCCACCTGCCTTCCCTCCCCAGCCGCCGTCACTGCATTAGCGGGCCATCAGAGCAGCAGCGTTGTGGGATTTACATAATTTGTCTGAGGATTTGGCCGCTTGTACAAAGGATTACCTGGTGTGTAGCGGCGGCGGCTTTACTCTTATCGCCGCCCGACCTCCTCTCGACGCCTCGGGCATGTGTCAACCCTGTAACGCGGCGACCCACCAGGGCACCAAAACAGCTTCCAAGACCAAGGGAATTGTCGTTGTATTAGTTTAGTGTTCTATACATTTACCACATTAAAGGTAAGCAGATTTTTCCAGTGTGTTTCTAGTCCTCGGAGAAAAGTGTGTGTGTTGCGATGCCGCTTTGGTATAATGTCTTTGTGCTGCACGACAATGCTGAGAATGTTGCTGGCGGGTTTTTCCCTTTTTCCCTTGGATTTTGCTTCAACACTTCACGTCCCTGATGCTCACAGAAGGAAGTGTTGGCGCACTACACGGAAATAACACCAGAATGACGAACGTTTATCAAAATAATGTACGTACATGACATTGTATGTACTAGTACATGACAGTTGCCTGAGTGATGAAATCGAGTCATTGATTGGAAGCCATCATTTCGTAGCTGTAACTATACTTTTCTATTGGCCGCCCTTTCTGCTGACTATATAGCTGACTTTGGGCGCCTGGGGACCTGCAGGAGGAATACCCACGTGAACCTTGTTACGAATTCTAATAACACATACATTTATCATTTTATCTTCTATTTCTTCTCCTTTATCAATCGCTCTTTTGTTAAAGGTTCGCTTACTGAATTGAGTTTCCTGATCCACATTTGATTTTCATTGTCTTCTCATTCAGAATTCAGCATCAGTGATCATAAAATAGTTTAATTTACCTCGACGTTTATGTCAAACCTCGAAGACATACAAAGATAACGTGAGCGAATAACTTATCTTACAAATATTTCAAAGGTAACTTTGGAAAGGGAAGGAACGTTTTGGCAGATACAGAGTTGAGCGTAGTAGAGAACGAAACCGATAGAAATTAATCATGGACAAAATTCTGTAACATCTTAAGAGGAGCCGTGAAGTTATACATTCCAGTTTGCAAAAGACGTTCGTGTAATAATAACAAATATAATTGGTGGGACAGCTAAATTGAGTCAGGACTGTGACAGAAAGATTCGTTGCCACAAAGTCAGTAGAAATGCGTATACTTCAAAAATAAATATTTTGATTACAGAACCTTTTGTAAATACTGTTTTTGGGGTTCTTTGAATTTACAAAATACAACCACGTCATATCACTCGTGGAAAGGACAAAAAACTTTATTTTTCATCATAACATTTTCATCATAACATTATTTGGTATTAACGTCAAGTACGTCAGATATTAATTTCATGCCTTGATTTTGAGGATTTCAAAAAAAAATTTGAAATGCCTTTTTATCTGCTGGCTATGAAGGGCTGAAAATTCCTTTGTCCTTTGTGGGTGACCTAGAAACCTCACACTAAACAAAGCCTCCTCGCGTTGCCAGGAATCTCCATGACAACACTTTGCAGACTCAACATTCACCACCTCAGAGACAACCTAGTAACTTGCGTTCACCCTAGTAACCTGTCCTTACTGGCACACCCTCGGCCCCACCTAACAAGGCCTTCACCCTGCCAACACCCCAGGCGGCCCTACTCCCGCTCCCTACTCGGTGTCAGTGTAGAGGCAGGCCCAGCTGTCACACACACACGCACATGCAGACGCACACGCACACGCACACGCACGCACACACACACACACACACACACACACACACACACACACACACACACACACACACACACACACACACACACAAACACACACGATAAAAGGCAAGTTTGTAATGCCTGCAAGAGAGCGTCACCCTTTCGTCACACCCTTGTTACGATGTTCTCGCCTCCCCGCCGCCGCTCAGCCTCGCCTTGACGCCTTTCTTTCCTCACATCCTCTCAACGCCTTCTCCCTCAGGCGTCTGCTTATTAGATTTATTAGGCAGGTAAGAACAGGCGAATTTGCATACAAGAAATCGTTCGCGCGGGCGTGATAACAGCCGCCCGAGGCACCCTAGTGGGCGTGGTTAGGCAGAGTGGAGCAGGGAGAAGCATTGAAGGAAGGGTGCTGCTTGCCCTCACACATCACCCACTTTCCTCACCCATTCATGTCACTCCCCCACTCACGCATGTCACTCCACCCTCCTATCTCCCTCCTCTTCCATCCATGTCCTCTTGCCTTTCTCACTGTCATTGTTGTTGTTGTTGTTGTTGTTGTTGTTTGTCACTTATTTTTTTCCTTGTTAGTGTTCTTACTTGCCTTTTTTTCTTTCTCTTTCGTAGGGTGAAATCTTCCGTTATTTTATCATTGCATACTACATGTGATTTTCCGGTTTTATTTTCATCTCATAAAAATCATTACTTTCCTATTGTTTATTCTTCTTTTTTTTTTTGTAAATCATTGGTAATTTTTTTTCTTTATTTTCCTATTTTTCTTCAATGTTTACCAATTCTTTCCATTCCATTATGAGTCTTTACTTTATCTCTCTTCCTTTTCTTCCGTCATCACAATGTCATATGAAAAAACAAACAGCGTGGTCTTACATCAATAACTTAAATAAAACACCACAAAACTACCCACTCATGCCATACAGATATAAGCTAATATTATTGAATCTACCTCACATTAAAGACCAGCAGAGGAGTACTAGAGTCGTTTAGAATAAGTATGAAGCAATGCGTTTCGTGCAGGGTTGGTCTGGAGTGTTTTGTTCAATACTCGCGTGAGGCTGAAGGGAGCTAGCTGGTGTGCGTTCTGTCCTCTTCGTGTTGACGCTTCGCTTGCTTGCGTGAGTGGATGATATGCGTTTAAAGGGAGATACAGCTTTCTCCCAAGGTACATTACGGAGCGAAGGTGCATCTATTGCATACATTTTATCAACTCAGTACCTCATTCATCCATTCTTTTCTTTATGCGGTTCTTTTCTTTTTAATTCTAACGTGTTTTAATTTCATAATTTCTAAGCTTATCTGCTACTCTTTCGTTCTTAACACTTTCTATCTTGCTGAACATGATCCTGTTTATCAGTCTGCTGCCTCAGTTGAAATAAACAGGAGCGTGTTGGAGAATGGTAGTCGATGAAATGCATGAGTTGGTGAGAACTGTATTTTACTTCAGAAGACTGGACGTGGTCTTGCAAGGCATCGATCACTAGCCTTGCAAACACGCGTACACTCGTAAAGATTCAATGTATCACATGTGTGGCAATAGTTACAAGGGAAGGACTTTTAAGAACCGACAGTTACAGAAACGCAGTACAAATCCAGGAAATTGGCAATGTAGAACTACGTATACAGTCGCGATACAAATACAACTAGTGGTGATAGAGATAGAAATACAATAGTCATACAGAAAAAAAACAGTAGGGATATAAATAAAACTACAGTGGTGATATAGATAGAAATACAGGTTGTCACTGCGCTCCACAAACACGTGGAGAAGAACATTTTAAACCACTAAGCGTGAAGCCAAAGACCTTGAGTGTAAACATGCTAATCAATCCTTCACACTGCCTTACCTTTTATCCATTCTCACTTCCCTTCATCCACCATCCACCCGCCCTCGGCTACCCACTGAGGAAGAGAGGAAGAAGGTTAGGAAAGGAGGGAAGGGAAGGAGTAGGAAGGAGAGAGGAGGGTAAGGGAGGTAGCATCGTATGGAGAAGGTAACACTAAATATTAATATATGTCTTTCTCCCTGTCTTATAAACTTCTACCCCAAAAAGTGCCTTCCTCCTCCATATATTGCTCCTTCCCATACGCAGCGGTCCTCACATGAATACCTTATGTTGTCTTATCCTGCTACTCTCTACTTTCTATATATTGGTGCTATCAAAAACGAATACATGATTCTTTTTTTTTCTTTTACTTCTACCTTTGATGAAATTCTGATGTCCCTTATTTTTTTTTATTTCTTCCAATATATTTTTCTATCTTTTCTTTTTGTACTTCCCAATCTGTTCTCTTAAAAATTGTTTCTTTAATTTGAATGTCATATTTTGCCTCTTTATATATAGATCACTACAGTGTGGTTCAAAATATTTTAAGACATCACGCAATGCCAGTGACTATTAAATTCTAAAATTGGAATAGTATATTTTTTGTCACCTCTTCATCTTAAAAACTTTTTCCTCATTTTGGTTTATCATCCGTCGCCACTTTCCTCCCTTCTACCAACTCTATGCCTCATCTTCGAACACATTCTCCGTCTTCCCTGCCATCTGCTAGTCGTCGTTAGTTTTCACATTTAAGTCACTCTTACTCTCCCCTTTGCACACAGTTAATCTCCACTTTTATTCCAACTTGCCATTCGTCGTCAGCTCCCTCACTAGAGTCAATTCTACTCCTCATCCTCGCACGTTCTTCCTCCACACCACACCGCCTCTTCTTCCTTTGTTCCCTCATGTCAACTCCTACTCTTAGTCATTCTTATATTCCCTTCTCTTCTCCCTTCTCCTGCTCGCTTTGCCCTATCTACTGATCTCTACACATGTTATCTTTCTACTTCTGATAGATAGATACCCTCTTCCGCCGCAGACCTTATCAGCTGTTATCTATCGTACAATAATTCAGATCTCTTGACTGGGAAACTAAGTTATTCGGGGAAACAGACTACGTAGGTTACATTAAAGCCTTATATAGGTCTTCACGGTACCTTGTTTATGGTATCTGTTTATTGATGAGTTATTTAAGATATGCTATACTTGTTTATGGCACTGGTACTTCGATCTGTGGCACTGTGGTTATATAATATGGTTTGTTTATTCATGGTTTATATGAGATACAATACATTTAATTGGGTTGGGTTTGATTTTTTTGTTACCGGTGTATTCATTCCGAAGATGGATACCCTTTTCCCGTTTCTCCTTTTCATTTTTCCTCCTTTGTTTTTTCTCTCCATCTTTCCATCATCATTCTTTCTTTATCAGTTGGACTCCTCTCCTTTCCCTCCATCCCTTCATCCCTCCCTCTTTCCCTAATACTTCCCCTCTTCATATCTCTTCGTCCCTCCCTCCTTCCCTACCTCCCTTCCAGAATCCCTACTTTTCTTCCCTCATTTTTTCCTAGATTCCCTGTTTCCCTTCTTCCCTCACTGTTTCCCTCCATCTTCCCATCTTTTCTTCCATCCCTTTACCTTTACTTTCATTCTCTCTCTCTCTCTCTCTCTCTCTCTCTCTCTCTCTCTCTCTCTCTCTCTCTCTCTCTCTCTCTCTCTCTCTCTCTCCCTCCTTTCTTAATCCCCTTCTTCTCTCCCTTTTATTTACTCTTCATACAATTCTTCCTGTTTTTCTTCTCTTTATTCCAATTTCCTCTCCATCCTCCTTATCTCTACACTTCCTCTCTCATCACTGATCTCCTTCCCTCATTACCACGCCCATTCCCCTCGTCCTAACGTCCTCATCACCCCGTATTCCTCCTCGTCCCTCTCGCCCTCTTCCCTCGTCCCCCTCCTTGCCGCCTCCCCTCGCCCCAGCAGATCGCTCGCCCTCGGGGACCGATAGTTGTGAAAAATGTCGTTGCTATATTGATGGCTTGTGTTTTTCTACCACTTTCCACCGACTATGAATTTTTATCAGCGGTTGGCGTCCTCCTCGGCTGCTGAGAAGAGGAGGAGGAAGAGGAAGAAGTAATGGTAGGAGGGAGAAGGAAGAGGAAAGGAAGAGGTTAGGTAGAAATGTAAAACGATGAGATGCAAGGGAAGCAGAGGATGAGGAATGAAAGAAGAAGAGGAGAAGGAAGAGCAAGCAAAATTGAAATAGAAAGAGAGCAAGAGAAGGCAGACTAGAAGGATTGAGAGGAGGAGGAGGAGGAGGAGGAGGAGAAGGAGGAGGAGGAGAAGGAGAAGGAGAAGGAGGAGGAGGAGGAGGAGGAGAAGGAGAAGGAGAAGGAGGAGAAAGTTTAACGGCACAACTTTCCCAGGATTATGAAGTCAAGAGAAGCTCACGCACCTCCGATACCAACTTAGAATCAACTCCTCCGCCTCCTCCGCCTCCTCCTCCTCCTCCTCCTCCTCTTCCTCCTCCTCCTCCTCCTCCTCATCCTCCTCGTGGAAGAATACAAAGAAGCGAGCATCAGTTATCAATACTTTGCACTCCCGCTCGAGTCCCTTCACCGCCTAATACTCCACTCCTACTCCTTTCCCGCCAAACTTTGTACAGAATCTTTACTCCGAAACCCACACATTGCAAGGTACCTCTAACCTTCTCTTTCTCTATCCTCTTTTTTCCTCTCCTTCCTTCCTCTTCCTCTATTTCTGTTCTCTTTCTCCTCCCTTTCCCCTACTCTCGTCTCTCTCATCATCTACCTTTTCCTCCATATCCTGTTTTTTCTTTCTCTCTCTCTCTGTCCTCACACTTCATTCCATCTTTCGTTTATCTCGTATTTAATCTCTCTTTTCTAGCATTAGTGAAGTATTTTTGACGTCTATAAAGAAGCCTCAGTGTTTGAAATGACAAGGAGGAGCAACAATTGTCATTTCTTAAGTTTCTTGACCTTTGAAGAGAGTGAATGATCGCCTCTCTCATGGCAGACGAGTGATTCAATTATAGAAATGTGTATTGATGCCACACGACTTGAAGAAAAAGATAGTCGTTTATCTTTCTTTTCTGCACAATAATCGGTTTCTACGCATCTATATACTGACAGACAAAAACCACGATCCGTTTTCTATTGAATGAATCCCGTTTTCATGACTGGTAAGACTAATTAGAATAATCAATGAAGAATTAAATAGTTTCAGCTCATATGAAAGTATTATAAGAAATATGATCTTACACTTACAAATCCCAAGAAATTCTTATCGTAACCATAAGTAAATTAACCGATCCTTTTGCATAATTACTTTGTGAGATATAAAAAAGAATATGACATTTCCTTGACAGTGGTGGAGCGCGTCTTTCTACCTCCGCGGCGGGAAGGTCAGCTTTGTGATGAAGGCAGACACAGCCCTCTGGCGCGTTTCTTCCTGACCTTTGTGATTATAAAACTTTTCGCCGCCCCGCCTGACTCGTAGTGAAATGAAGAAAGGTGATAATTGCACACTCGACAAGAATGTGTCATGTGTAGTACGTTAAGTTTACCACAGAGAGAGAAAACCAAATCCTTCTTTAACTATGTACTCATAAACTTTAACACACACACACACACACACACACACACACACACACACACACACACACACACACACACACACACACACACACACACACACACACACACCGGTACACATAAGGTCACAAAGGTGCAGCACAGGTGTATAGGTGGAGAGTGGGGAGGGATGCACGTCTAACCTTCACACTTACCTCCTTGACGCGACGCTTGGAGCTGGTGACCGTGGCATGGAGTACACACGTGATAACCTGCAAAATAGATACACAGCTTTACTAACACATTATTCCACTTAGAAAATTATTGAAAACGTTCCTTACCTTCACTCCCTCACGTTTGTGCTTAAAGAAACAGTCCTTGATCCCAATCCTTCATTCCTTCATATAAGTGGTTTATGCAGTAGGCTTTTGATATACACGATCTCTCTATTTCAAGGTCATGGTATAGCTATGTTCGGACACACTAAGTTTCTCTATTATTGGCGAGTCAAGGTTTTTATGTTTTTATGTCTTGAACCTTTTACAGTTGATTTTTGATGTGTATGTTTTTTAGTCTTATCGAATCGCTTTGAGCCTTTTTATAGACATGTTCGATGGTTCTTATAAGGTCACGTCATAGCTCCCTTTTCATCCTACAAGTTTTTTTTTTCTTTCTCTTGCAATCTCTGGTATTATTTCTTTATGGTATTTTTGTTTAGTAAACTCACTCTCCCTGTCATGTTGTTGCTCTTTTTCTGATGAATTATATCGTTAATAGGCCTAATTATTGGTCTCTATCCCTGAATAAACTAATAGGAAATAAAGTAGTACTCTTGGTTAATATTTTTTCTTCATGCAGATGCGTTTCTTCCACTGTGGTTGTGTGGAAGACGATTTGAAATGAATGGACAAAAGACGCTTTATTAGTGGGATCGAAACCTTTTAAAACGTTGAAGACTGAGGACAGGTTCGGAGTGTAGAGAGGCAGGAGAAGCGAGAGAAAGAGTAAGAGAATGCCTGCCTTTTCTATGGCTGTGGGGACAAGGAAGGGATTTCACAATGCACACAGAGAAGAGGCAAACAATGCTTTCTGATGAGACAAGAAAAGAAGATAAAGATGCTGTTGGGGATAAGGAAAATCTGAACAATATACGGGAGGGAGTCATCTCAAATAGGGTCGAGGGTTCATTCATTGTTTTGAGAAGTTCCTTTGGCGTTGCTAGAGGGAGGGAAGGACGGAAAACGTGACCTTCTATGCTGACAGGGAAGGTTGGAGGCGGAGAGGTAGGTGGGTGGCGTTGAACCGAGGCCGCGTCTGTGAGATTAAGGCAGGAGGAAGCAAGGTGCAGCCAGACTTTTCACAAGGCCGTCCCATCCCTACCAAACGGCCCACTCGACTCTGGGACCGTAACTGCCGAGATCCGATCAAACAATCTGGCTGAATGGCCTTGAGATGACCCCAGGCGACGGACCACTTTCTTTGTAGCGCGCCTTCTTTCCTCTCCTCCCCTCCCCTTCCTATCTCCCTGCCTCCATCTCATCCCTCCCTTCCATCCCTACCCTTCCTGCCTGCCTCCCCGCTTCTTCTTTCCTCCCTGTCATCCTCCTCACCACTCCATCCCTCCTTGTCCCTCCTTGCCCTTCCCTTCCTGCCCTCCCTTATACCTCTCCCTCCCTCCTTCCCTCCCTTCCTCCCTCCTTCCTCCTTCCCTCTCTCTCTCCACCACTTGCAGGCGTGCGCATACACACACACGCACACACACACACATACACACACACACACACACCCACACCCACACACACACACACACACACACACACACACACACACACACACACACACACACACACACACAAACACACACACACACACACACACACATACAGGGTAGACATGAAGTGACGCAGTTTTGGACGTAAATGAGGAATTAACATGAAATTACTGTGATTTCATGCTGTCACAGGGATTGACGGAGAGGGACAACAAAAAGTTTCCCACAAAATTTAAAATGGAACCCCTTTAGTTTTGACGTGAGAAGCTTGTGTTAAGTATGATAATAACAATAAATTTTAAACCATTCGAGAATATGCAAAAAAGAAAAATGGTAAACTACTTATTGGGGACTCGAACGTGGGTGAACTTGATCACTTCAGAAGCACATTAACTAATCACTTCACCACCGCCTTTGATATTTTGAAGACTATCATAACCTATATATGAACTCCACTTCATTAACCACACATTATACTTATGTTCTGAAGTTATTCTTAGCCTGTACATTCACTCCCTCAGTAAAGTTTATAATCAATTTGACGTTTCTGAAACACGGAAATAACGTTAAACAGACAATTCCAGGGCAGGAAAATATTTAATAAAGTAATTCTCCCTGACAAGCCAAGGGTAAGAGTGTGTTGTTCTGCGCTGCACTGCTGAGGTGTTCCGCTGAGCACCTTTTTGTTTGTATTCTACTGTAAACTTTCGTTGCTGTCTTCGCCCTTCCTCATCTTCTTAACATGCTACACAAGGCTTATGAAAATGCGTCCTTCAATGCTGCTTCCTGTAAAACGGTGCTCTGAACCACCTTTGTCCTGACCAGTCTCGATATCTCATCCTTGTACATAAATTACTGGGATGGGCTTCATGGGCAGAAATTGGCGATTCAGCGAGCCCCAGTACGACTGAACGACACCAGTAGTATAGCTCTTTCTCTTTATTTTTTTTTCTCTCTCTCGTTTTCTTCTGCATTCACCTTTTTATATCTAGTAACACATCACGTTTTTCTTTAGTTTCCCCTGCGTGTTCGTGTGCACAAGGGGCGTGTGATGTCTGTCTGTAGTCTCTCCAGTAATGCTACAACACTCACCCTCTAGTCTAAGGTATTGTTGTCACACTCACCCTTACTGAGACTGACTCTACGATCAAACTGAAGATATAACTCACAAAAAATATCTTACAATACTAGTTTAATTTTTTTTTCAATAATGCGTAATGATATTGATGATTGGAAGATATGATAATGGATTTTTTAAATTTATTTCATCAATGATTTTACGCCTTCAGTCCAAAAAGATACAAAGGATCGAACCTGGCCTCAGCGTAGATTAAAATAAAAAAAACTATATAAAAGACTTATTCCCCGCACCACTTTAAAATCAAATCAATCAAAGTCATCGAGCAAACACGACCAACACAAACACACACGAACGCAAAAAAAAAAAAAAAAAAAAAAAAGAAAGCTAACAAAACCATCCTAACTTAAAAAATAAATAAAGTTGAATATAGCAAATGATAGACTGACCATTAACTAAGTAATTGACCAAAACAAGGGAGGCAATCAGCTGACCGGCCCAGGTGAGTCATGCGCGTCAGGTGTGTGGGAATGAAGCAGGTAATGAGTCCAAACGCAGGAGAAAGAAAGACAAAAAAAAAAAAAATACGTTCCAGTCGCAGAGTCAAAACGAGCCATCCAGAGGCACATTAGGCCGTGGAAACCCATGTGGTCAGAAATATTAGCTAGTCTCTCTCTCTGTCTCTGTCTCTCTCTCTCTCTCTCTCTCTCTCTCTCTCTCTCTCTCTCTCTCTCTCTCTCTCTCTCTCTCTCTCTCTCTCTCTCTCTAAAATAAAATGGCAGGCAGAAAAGCTGAACAAATCCACGTTTATGTCAAAATCAAAGCTCGTTCACTAATTCCTGACGAGTAAATTCCACGCAGCATAGAAATTCCGCCTAACAATGCAATGATTATTCGACTTAAATCTATTACCGGGACGTGAAAATACAAGAGGTAATTCAAAATGGTACCTTCGTTCATTGAATTCCTGTTGTAAAGAATGACGTAAAGATGGCAGTAAGTTTTGTTAAATTAAATAATGTTAAGGAAAACGTGAAGGTTGAATAAATAAACGAGTGTAGAAATTGATAAGTGTGTATGTGTGTGTGTGTGTGTGTGTGTGTGTGTGTGTGTGTGTGTGTGTGTGTGTGTGTGTGTGTGTGTGTGTGTGTGTGTGTGTGAAAAAAACATGGTAGACAGGTTGGCTGCATGTTGGTGATGGGAGAATGGTGGTGATGGTAGTTCATTGGTAGTGGTGATGATTGCAGGTGGTGATGATGGTGATGAATATAGTGATAATAGTGGTAAGAATATTGGCATTGATAGTGATGGTGATGGTAATGATGGTGATGACGGCAGGGGATGGCAGGGTAGTGAGTGACAGGGTGGTGACATGGCAGCAGCAACAATGTCCATAAAAAAACAAGGTATCAGTCAGGTGTCGGCAGGGAAACCAGAACAATAGAGAAAGGTTGTGGCAGAGTATGTATGGCAGCAGGGGATCAGTGGCAGGGAGTGCAGGGGACGGTGGCAGGGCAAACAGACGCACGCTAGAAAAGTGGAGAATGGCGTCGAGACAGATTATGGATTCCCCTGTCATAGCATCATCCATCACCCGCAGTGAAACCGAGTGACGAGAATATCTTCTTTCTTTACACTTAATGTATGAAAGAGCGTCGTGGAGCTGCAGTGAAGGAGTGAAGGTTAAGGCACAAGGAGGAAGGAGGAAAGGAAAGTGAATAAAAGTACAAAATATCTTCATTCACATGCTATTACCTTGCAACTTGACTCGCTTCCTCACAAGGTGTATAATACATAATAAAGGTGATTCTGGGAAGTTAGACGATCCACTCTCTACTCACTTCCTTCCTGCTCCTCTCTGCTGACTTTCTTTCTCTCTTCTTCCCTCCTTCCTTCATGCCTTCCTTCCCTTCCCCCTTCTTTACATTGCCTTTTTCATCCCTATGTCTTTGTTTACTTACCTCCCTAGTTATATATCCCTTCTTCTTTCTTTCTTAAATTCCTTTCCTCCTTATCTTCTCCCTTATACTCCTAGCTCTCTTTTTTCATACATTCTTGTATTTCCTTTTTCTTCCCCTTCTCATGCCCCTCTCTATCCTTCTACCTTATCCAATCCCTGTTTATATCTTTCTCTCCTTCCTTACCTTACCTCTTCCTATCCCTATCCCTTCTCCCTCCCTCACTCGGACCACTTCCTGTACATGTGTTTGCCTTGCCTGCATCACACACGTGCCTCGTCTTATGCTTCTAATTGGCGATCGAACTCAACGAAGCATTCCATCCATCATGAACGTGTTTACCGATAATTCAACACAAAAAGGCATTATTTTCTCCTTCAACTTTTTCATCAGTAAGTGTGAATTTAACGATCTATTTGAGTGTGGATTTATTGTTATTACTATTATTATTATTATTATTATCATTATTGTCATTATTATTATTACTATTCTTATTATTATTATTATTATCATTATTATTATCATTATTATCATTATAAAAAGTATCTTTATCTGTGTTTGATTAACTGAAAAGAAGAAAAAAAAAGAGCGAATTATTTATTTTACATTTTTTATATATTTTATTTTTCATTTATTTGATCAAAGAAACGTCAAATCATTTTATGTATACCTCCATTTCCTGCTTGACTCCACAAGCAAACCAGGATTGATCCATTACGACGAGACTGAGAGAGTGAAGGAGTGAAGGACGGAGTGAGGGAGTGATGGAGTGAGTGAGGGAGAGAGTGAGGGAGAGTGAGTGAAGGAAGGAATGAATGTGACTTAAAGAGTGAAGGAGAGTGAGTGAGGGAGGGGAAGAGTGCACGAGTGAACGAGTTAGTGAGTGAGTGAGTAAATGAGTGAGAATTAGTAAGCGAAAACGAATGTAAATATATGAGTGAGTGAGTGAGTGAGTGAGTGAGTGAGTGAGTGAGTGAGTGAGTGAGTGAGTGAGTGAGTGAGTGAGAGTTACATGCTGTCTCGCTCTCAGAAGGTGTATTTTATTATTTTTTGCCGCGTCTTAAGAGAGAACCAAGACTCACGCCATCCTGTAATCAGCTGTCTCGCTCTCTCTCTTATCCCATCTCTCTCTCTCTCTCTCTCTCTCTCTCTCTCTCTCTCTCTCTCTCTCTCTCTCTCTCTCTCTCTCTCTCTCTCTCTTTAATCTCGTTTTTTCTGCATTTCTCTATTCTTCCTTTAATTTTCACCTTTTTCTGTACTTGTAACCTTCCATCACTATTTTTTTTTTGTTTTCTTGTTTTCTCCTCATTGACTAGATCGTTGCCTCTTTGTTTGCTTTATATTTTCTTCCTCTTTTATTTTCATACCGGTCTCCTATGACTGTTGATTCCTATAACTGCTTAGATTACATTTACTATAGGTTAAGGACACACCACCTACCTTGTACTTTGGGGGGTTTGTGTGGTCTGAGTTTCTCTGTTATTTTTTTTTTCTCTCGCTCTTTTTTCTTGTCACTCTCTCTCTCTCTCTCTCTCTCTCTTTTCTCTTTCTCTGGATCCTTAGAGTCACCTCGAACTTGCGACCCCTTACGATAGTTCTTGATTCCAGCGACCCTCGTCTGTCAGCTGGTGCATCAAATAATTGTGATTGACCTTTATTAATAATTTTTCGTTGCCAGAAGATGGTCCAGGCAACCTTTTGAGACATCTTACACATGTCTCGTCTATCGTATTCGGTGGAAGCGAGGAAGAGGAAGAGGAAAGCGTGGAAACGAAGACACACAGAGAGACAGGTAATGATATATAGATGAAAACATTATACATGCAATCCACTAACATAATACAATACACATTAGTAAGATAACACTACTACTTTACTCTTGTTTACCCTCACATTTATAACCAAATAAAACAATGATGAACTAAGATAACAATACTACTAGAGAATCATATAAGAAGTGAGAAAAAGTACACAGTTCTTACCTTCTAACTAACAAGAATAGCAACGGACTGCCAATGACGCCGCACCAGCCTTGCACCAAATAAACCAACAGATGCTGGATGGACGGGGGGTTGAGAGCGAGCGAGAGAGAGAGAGAGAGAGAGAGAGAGAGAGAGAGAGAGAGAGAGAGAGAGAGAGAGAGAGAGAGAGAGAGAGAGAGAGAGAGAGAGAGAGAGAGAGAGAGAGAGAGAGAGAGAGAGAGAGAGAGAGTGAGAACTGAGAGAATTTATAAAGGACACAGATCCATATGCCATAAAGACATAATAAGCTAAATGACCTTATAGAGAAGTGGAAAAATTAGAGCATCAGAATTTTTTGAAATCCTTAGACGGAATCCACATCGTTCATAACCTTCTTACGTTGTTTCAGAATGATTACTAACTTCACTTGTTACGATAAGAATACCATTTGCTCACAGGCAGACAATCGAACCAAATGATGACTTTGACAAATAGTATTATGTTCTACGATCAGTAAAGTTTGTCATCAAGTCACATTTTCTAAGAAGTTGATTATGAACAGAAAATTATGTGTAACTTACCTCACATCATTTATTTACTGACTGACTCTTAAGTTGTCAATAAGTATCGCTGTTATCGGACTAGAAATGTTAGTGTGTTTATGTGTGTGGTAAGATGTGGTTGTTTCAATGTTGAGACGTTCGCGTTAGTTATCGGGAATAATGTGCCTGAAGCATGAAGACTGAATGGTTTCTCAATCAATATTATACAGTGTTTTGAGGCCTTAGACTGTATCCCAGTGGTTGGCATAAGTCAGAGCAAGAGACCATGATAAACTTTTTAACAGTATTTTGCGACATGAAAGAAAAGTATGTGGAGAAATTCTGAATAATAAGCTTATAGGAGCACCTCCTTTTTGTAGACTAAGAGATTCACCGCAAGTTATCCAAATAATAATTATTAAAAAATGGGAAATTTATACATGGGAGTGTCAGAATACAAAACGTTATTAGGTTGTGCTCATTTGTGCGCGCGCACGCCTTCAGATTGATGAGAGATAAAAAACACAGACAGATAGACAGACACACAGTCATACAGACAGACAGACAGACAGACAGACAGATAAAAAAGACAAAGGCAAGTAAACAAAGAGAAGAGAAAAGAAAGACACCCTTCTACTGGTAAACTCTGGAGCTCTCTACCTGAATCTGTATTTCCACCTTCTTACGACTTGAACTCCTTTAAGAGAAGAGTATCAAGACACCTGCAACCTTGAATTGGTCTCCCTTTTTTATTACTCTTTCTTCTATAGGGCACCAGCAAACGCAAGTAGGCTTTTTTTTAAACGTATTTTATTGCTCTCGGCCGATTCTTCAATAACATAAAAGAAAACAAAATACTCGTGTGTGTGTGTGTGTGTGTGTGTGTGTGTGTGTGTGTGTGTGTGTGTGTGTGTGTGTGTGTGTGTGTGTGTGTATGTATGTATATGTATATATATATATATATATATATATATATATATATATATATATATATATATATATATATATCAAGCAAGAAAAAAGTGTGGGAGGCGCGGCAGGAAGCAGCACTCACTCAGGTGCTTCTCGACGCCCCCACCAGCAGTAGCTCTTGACGGGCGGGGAGCTCACCTCCCCCGTGACAGACAACTCATCAATACCTTCCCATAAAGTGTTGTTTCATCCTCTTCCATCCACTTTATGCTCTCTCATCTCGTCCCCTTCCTCTCAGCCCTCCCATCACCTTAAATCTCACACCCTTCCTCCTCCTCTAGCTACTACTCCTCCTCCCCTCCTCCTCTTCTCCACACTCCTGCTCTCCTTCCCACTCTTCTTCCTGCTCCTTTTTTGCTGCTTCCTCTCCTCCCTGTGCCCTCTATCTCCTTCTGGACACTACTCGAGGTTATCCCATGAAAAATTATATCAACTGATCCAGAGAGAAAAATGATGGGGTGTCGCGGAAGGGAGATATAAGGAGGGGAGGGAAGGAGGGAGGGAAGAAGGGCTGAGTGAGGAGGCATGGAAGAGAAGAGAGAAGGAGGAAAAGGAGAAAAGATTCTACCTCACCCCTCATATATTTTTCTTCCCCTCGTCGCGCTGCAGAACCAAGACTCCGTTTGAGTACACCTTCGTCAGATGCATTAGTGAAGGACAAAAGCAGTTTGGGTCCCGATATATGAGGATGGTGTGTGTGTGTGTGTGTGTGTGTGTGTGTGTGTGTGTGTGTGTGTATGTGTCTGTGTGTGTGTGTGTGTGTGTGTGTGTGTGTGTGTGTGTGTGTGTGTGTGTGTGTGTGTGTGTCTGTATGTGTGTGTGTGTGTGTGTGTGTGTGTGTGTGTGTGTGTGTGTGTGTGTGTGTGTGTGTGTGTGTGTGTGTGTGTGTGTGTGTGTCTGTGTCTGTGTGTGTGTGTCTGTGTGTGTGTGTGTGTGTGTGTGTGTGTGTGTGTGTGTGTGTGTGTGTGTGTGTGTGTGTGTGTGTGTGTCTTTGCGTTTGCTTCTTATTTCGTTTGTTTATTTGTTAATTCATCAGAATATGTGTGTTTATATGTGCGCATATATCTATGCATGTATGTATTACGTATGTTTGAAAGTATATATGTATGTAAGTATCTCTCTCTCTCTCTCTCTCTCTCTCTATATATATATATATATATATATATATATATATATATATATATATATATATATATATATATATATATATATATAGAGAGAGAGAGAGAGAGAGAGAGAGAGAGAGAAAGAGAGAAAGAGAGAGAGAGAGAGATAGATGATAAATAGATAGATAGATAGATATATAATAGATAGATAGAGAGAGAAAGAGGGAGATACATACATATATATATATATATATATATATATATATATATATATATATATATATATATAAAGTACTTTGCCACCCACATGAGGTGTAGTGCAAGAAGGCAGGCCAAAAATGATAGACTAAATTAATAATGGCAACACACAATTTTCTTATATTCTTACACATACACTCACTTTTCACTCACATCCACACATTGTATCCACTACACGTCCAGCATCATTGGTATCGTCATCCCTTCATCCCCATCACGCATCCCAGCGTCCCCTCGCCACGTACGATGGAGCGATTAATGAACAGGACAGGAGCCGCGGCCATCTGCGTGCTGCTTCCCAATTAGCAATGAGCAGCGGCGCTACAAATCACGGAGCAGGGAGGAGCGTTGTGTTCATGGCTGTATATCCACGTGTATGCTTGCGTGTGTGCATGTGCGTGTGTGTGCGTGCGTAAGTGTCATCTCGTCAAGCTTCACGCAGCAGGATGGCGACAAAATTGCCCTCAAGGTTCAGGCACCACATTCCAGCTTGCAAATAAAGCGTAATCAAAAGCGTTTTTTTTTTTTTTCAAGAAAGAGTTTGCTTGGGGTTGAGGAAGCTCCTAGTGTGAGAGTGAGACCAAAGCAGATAGAAGAATGACGTTCCGGTATGAGGTGACGCCGGTGTGATGGAGACACTGGCTTGACAGGATTGAGAGAAAAACAAAGAGAGAAAGAGAGAGAGAGAGAGAGAGAGAGAGTGAGAGAAAGAAAAATTGTAAATGTTTCGTCTTCTTCATGTCACCCACAAACTTAGGACCAGTTACAGGAAAGAGGAGGAGATGG
>JAXIVD010002077.1:35000-39715 GCA_036785275.1 Cancer borealis
GAGGAAGAGGAAGAGGAAGAGGAAGGGGAAAAGGAAGAGGAAGAAGAAGAAGAAGAAGAAGAAGAAGAAGAAGAGGAAAAGGAAGAAGAGGAAGAGGAAGAGAAGAAGCAAGAGAAGGAGGAGAAGGAGGAAGAGGAAAAGGAGGAGGAAGAAGAAGAAGAGAAGAAAAAGAAGAAGAAAAAGAAGGGAAGGAGGAGGAGGAGGAGGAGGAGGAGGAGGAGGAGGAGGAGGAGGAGGAGGAGGAGGAGGAGGAGGAGGAGGAGGAGGAGGAGAACGAAAGGAAGAAGAGTAACGGAAAGTCATTCGGTGGTCTAATATTTCAGCATTACTGCCACAACACTCTGGTGCTCGGCCCATAGGTTAATATTTGTCAATTAAAGGTCTTGAGGGAGAGGGGCGGGATGGAGCGTGGCAGCGGCGCCTCCTTCCAGATGATGTGCCGCGAGGGTTTGCTCCACACGAATGATTTATTGATGCCAATGTAAATTTTATCTCCTCGTGATTTATGATAATAGGGCGACGGGCGCTTCCAAGAGGAGGACCCGACGGGCGCTTCCAAGAGGAGGACCACAGCCATGGCCTTGATACAGGAGCTCAGCCGACACTTCTTCTTGCCACTACATACTATTACTACTACTACTACTACTCACTACTACACTACTACTACTACTACTACTACTCTACTAGACTACTGACTACTACTCAATTATTATACACAAGGTCACATCCTCCACCATCTTGACCATTGCTATTAATACCATCAGCGCCTTCCCTATCACCATCATCATTACCATCATTACCCACACCACCACTCTCGCTGCACCATCAACAGAACGCAATCAACCACCGTCATCACCATCAGCCATCAACAGCAATTTCATCATCAGCCGAATACAAATGGCGTACTACTTTCACTACTATTACTACTTATAAGACAGCTGCTCATACTATTCCTAATGCTTCTCTTAATCTTACTACGTACCTATAACAACCAGAATCACATTAGCATATCCACCATCACCTTTACCACTATTAAAACTATTACTATCAACACTATTACCACCATAAACCACGCATCAAAGATAAACCACAAATCCTTCTCCTGACGAAGGATTTCCCGCCGCAGGACGCCATCTATCTTCCTTTAGTTTAACAAATTCAAATTCTCCTTTGAAACAGACCTTCTCTTTCTGAAGTAGATTTCTTCCTGTCCTTCCCACACACCCCAAGAAGAGTTCCTCCACACACACTAAGTACAGGTATCCATCCACAGAAGTAAAGACTCTCCAACAGACACAGCTTCACTCTCATACCCTTCTAGACAGAGCTTCCAGTCGCCATCAAGACCAAGACGTCTCCCCAAATAAAGCTTTCCCGTTCAATGCTTACAATGCTTACCTCCACCTCCTCCTCCTCCCTCCCTCCCTCCCTCTTCATATGTCTGCAACGCACCCCAAAGCCAAAGCTCATCCCAACACACCTTTACCCGAAGCGAGGTCCTCCCCCAGTCCCTGCCCTTCCCAGACATCGCTCACAGTGAAGCTGCTGTGAGCTGAGACGATGAACGACGGCACAGACGATGAAAAAACGGAGTGTCGCAGCCGTCATCGAGGGGATCCGTGGCTGAGGTACCTCGTTTACAATGTCGATTTTTCACTCACTGACTGACGAAGGTGAGAAGGTATGAAGAGCGTGGAAAAGACTGTAGAAAGTGGCCTTCCAGCAAAAATTTTCTTGTTGATGTACACGAACAGCCCAGAAGGTCGTCCCTCAGTACTGTCCTGTTTTGTTTTATATGCATACAAGTTAAGAAAATAACCTCTCACTCCAGGTTCTCTTGTCGTGCTGTAGTACAATATAATAAGCATCATGGTTTATCTCTCTCTCTTCCTTTTTTTTTTCACTTCTATATAAGACGTGGCTTCCACTACATCTTACCTTACGTATCCTCGCCTCTATTATTAATTAGCACGCGTGGCATACCAGTTCTGAATTCCTAATCTTCAATACAACAAGGAACAAACCTACCAGTATAGCTTTTTATGTCTCATTCTGTAAATAAAACGAACATCAAGCATAACCAACGCACACATAAACACGTCAGTCAGAGGCAAACAGAGAAGCTGACATTGACGACAAGACGACAAAACACAGCATGTACTTCAGACATAAACAGCAGAGCCTTCTTAAGGAACACGACCCACGCACCGGCTTCCCCTTGACCACAGTAACCTCTCGCACGACCTAATCAAAACTGAGATACTGAAGAACGAGGGGGAAAGGAGGGAAGGGATGAAAGCAGGAGAGAAAGGTAAAGGAGAAGAGGAGGAGGAGGAGCAGGAGGAGGAGGAGGAGGAGGAGGAGGAGGAGGAGGAGGAGGAGGAGGAGGAGGAGGAGGAGGAGGAGGATGGGAGAAGGGGGTGGGGTTGGAGAACAAACAACATTTGATCTTTGTGAGGAAATAAGGGGTCGGGGCTTAGTAGAGGCACACAGAGTAACTCAATAAGGGAGGTGGTGGGCAGAGAGACAGGTAGGGAGGGAGGTGAAGGGAGGGAGGGAGGGTGGGAGGGAGGGAGGGAGGGAGGGAGGGAGGGAGGAAGGAGGGAGGGAAGATGAGAAGGAGGGAAGGTAGGAGAGGCAAGTAGGACTGGAGAAACGGGGAAGGTAGGTAAGGAGAGAGAGAGAAAGAGAGAGAGAGAGAGAGAGAGAGAGAGAGAGAGAGAGGAGAGATGAGGAGGATGAGAGAGAGGAGAGAGAGGAGAGGGAGAGAGTAGAGAGAGAGAGAGAGAACAGACAGGACAAGTGGTCTAGTTCCTAGAATTAAATAGTGTAGAAAATCAAAGAGGAAATAACCGACATAAGTGTGTGGAGGAGGCAGTCAGGAGGAAGAGAAGAAGAAGGTGCACAAGGAGGAGGTAGTGGTGGCGGTCAGTGGTGGGTGGTTGGTGGTGGTGGGTGGTGGTGGTGGTCGGTGGTGGTGAAGAGGAGAAAGGTGAAGGGCACCGAGGACTAGGAGGCATGGAACCGGTCTAAGAACAGCCACAGCCTACAATATTATCCCATTCATTTACCCTTACCTCCACTCCTCTTTATCTTTCTTTATCTTTATCTTTATCTTTTTACTTTCCTGTACTTTGGTTACTCTTCATCTTCACGTATTTTTAACCTCGTTTCGGCTACTGCTACAGTTTTCATCGACCAATTTTGTGTCTGTATGGTTCCTCTCTACATCGCCTACGCAACACCACTACTTACACCACCACTGTCGCTACCACCGACCACCACCACCACCACAGCCGTCACCACCGTGTTTCGACCTCCCTCAGACTTACATCAATCTCCGACCCGACAGTAAAAACAGGGAAGGGTATGTTTTGTCAAAGAGAAACTGACTTTATCATGACTTAGAATCCGTATCTTTCAGGCATGAACCACACTTGTACGTAATTTTTGTACTTTGTCGCCTGTCACCTTGGAGACAACAAAGAGAGAGGGCGAGGTGGAGTGATAGTTCAAAATGTTATAAAGTTGCCTTGAAAAAATGTTAAACTAAGAGAAAAAAAAAAAGCACAGTGATTACTCTAGCAGTATAAAAAAAAACATCGAATCATTTTAAAAAGATAGAACAAAATAATAGATATCACTTCTACATCTTTGTAAAGGAATTGATAACTCTTCAGAAATCCCTTGTCAACTTATTTATTTTATTTACAAGAATTAATAACAAACGCCTTTTTAATATGCACAATAAAAACTGAAGTCGCAGGAAAGACGGAACACATTAAAACACCGATAAGCAATGTGTGTTTCGAGTATTTATTCAGCCACTCACCGCAGCCATTAGTGGAGCCATAGGATTAATTATCACCCACGTCTCTTATTACAAGCGGCTTCTCATTTTTTGGTCACTATCATCAACAGTTTAATACAGTCGAAATAATAGCCGCGTCATTGCACTTTCCCGCATCACCGTCAAAATATATAAAAGCTAAGTGGCTCGCATCTATTTTACATAATATAGAGAATTATGTGACTCGTTTTGCCTGAACCCTAACACAGGACGCGTGAACACAGCTAGTGGTGGAGCCTATTGTTTTGAGGCGAGAGATACGCGCTTACTGGCCGATTTGAATTGATTTTCCATTAATTATTTTGTGAATGTGTGACGTGGTGGGAATGTACATTGAAAAGCTGAATTTGTCGTATAATATTAAAACTGCGGTGAAATATTTAGCATTTCAGGCAGTTAACGGTGAAAATGTGAAAAACCACAAACAACAGTTATTTCATTTCATGCTCTTCTTTTGTTTGATTTCCCTGTGCGCTTAATTAAGAGTATGTGATGACCAAAACATGACACCGAGGCATAATTCAGCTTCATACGATAGTTCACACGGTGGTACGTAAATATTAACACATGAATGACGTGCTGACTTATTGACGATGCTGTGACGAGGGGTGAAAGACGCCTTGCAAACCTTCTTTATGGTAGCCACGACAGGAACATAAAGTTATCCAACGTCTATAAAGGTAAACAAAGTAAGGTTCAGATAAAGAGGTAGACAGGTAGATAGATAGGTTGTTATGCAGATCGTATTCCCTAAAGTTCACTCGCCTTCAATACGCCAATATGCGCCACAACAATAAATATTTAGTGCCACATAATAAACATAACGCAGGAAATGACGTCACTAAACACAGCTAATATATTACAC